>SNQJ01S0042358.1:108255-122914 GCA_010110895.2 Picea sitchensis
AAAAATTGCGGACCAAAAAATATCCTTCAAGAAGATTTAACCATTTATCTACATCATCCACATCTATCAGTCCTTCAAATCATGGACTATCAAAATTTACCTATACCTTGAAGGGGATTGCATGTCTTCCTGATGAAGATGCTTCTCTCGTGGGCAACCGTCAAAGGATCTGTGCAAAGTTGTCCATCATTTTGTTCCTTTGTCACACGAGGGCTTCCTTGATAATTTTTTTAATAGGATCTACTACTCCATCATCTTTATTTTTGTCTCCCATGGGTTGTTTTCAGGCTTAGCGCGACCTATATGGTAATGGATCGATTGGTTTGAGTCCTAACTTCTTGTACCTAGACCTTGTTGGGGACATGCACAAAGAAAAATAAATGAATAACAAACTGCTCTGATACCACTGATTCGGATTTAGGAGTGGAACGAAATGATTACAGACTGAATACCATAAACATAGAGATAGGAAGAATAACACAAATATTCAGTGAACAATATCGTCTATTAAATAATGAAATAGGCTGAAACTATAAAACTGCAGAACTGAAACTTGCTCGAATGGTGGTAGTTATCTCTGAGAAGAGATGTGGCTATAACAAAATCGCCCGATACCACCGAGATTGATTTAGGAGTGGAACGAAATGATTACAGACCTAATACCATAAACATAGAGATAGGGAAGAATAACACAAATATTCAAAGGAACAATATCACATAAATAATGAAATAGGGTCAAACTATAAACCTAACCGAACTTGCTCTCAATGGTGGTAGTTACACTCGAGAAGAGATGTGGCTAAGTAATGGTGATCCGCTCCGTGGAATAGAATGAATACAATGAGGTTCCATAGGCCCTTTTCATATTACTCATGAATTCCAAAACCCTAGACATCCAAAAACCTAACCCTAGAAGGTGAAACACCAAAAATCATGTGGGCCCTATGGGTAAGTTGGTGTAATTTGGTACCTCAACTTCCTAGGGTCATAACTTTTGCATATGACCTTCGTTTTAGGCGCGTGATAGCCTGTTGGAAAGGTATTTCATAGAAATACACATTCTGTCATCAAACTCTTACTCTGTCTATAGTTTGACTGTGGCAAGAAAAAAAACAATGTTTAGGGCCTTAAAACAACCCTGAAAGTACGACAAGATGTGTTGACGTGAAAACATACAAAATATGTCAGTTGGATTAGGCGAGAGGCCACCCGTATCCACCAGGAGAATGTGCGAGGCTTCAAAAGTCCCCAACAGTGTATAACTCACAATTATAAAGCAATACAAAAAGACGTGATGAACAAAAACTGACACGAGGAGCCAGTTGGAATAGGTGGGTGGCCACCAATATCCATACAAATCAAGATATTTGTCTTGTATGAACTCTGAAATGTCTAAACCCACATTTATGAAATTACCATAAGAATAAATACACATCACTAAGCAATTTAGCAATGATATAAACATAATGAACATCAACCATTCAAATCAGAAAAAACTCAGAAATTTAGGCAATGCCAGGGAAAACCCCAATGTGGGGAAACCCAATGAGAGAGAGAGAGAGAGAGAGAGAGAGAGAGAGAGAGATTTATTATTCATATTCAGGAAAGTACATATCAGCATCAATAAATATCAGTTTTGACAAAAGAAATCCATTTACAACACACTAAAAAAGCCCCCAAAATTTCTGCCTCGAAAAACATGCCAAGTTCGTATTGTTGTGTGGCTTGCCCAGAGGTATGCACATTGAAATGTGAGCCCAAATTATTCTTTACATACTATCTTGTATGACCCTACAACAAGAAAAACACTCAAAAAACCTCGAAAATTGTCCCAATGTTGCCTTGATTTCATTGCCCTCTTCCCCTTTCTGTACGGATTGGTACAGTACGGCCTCCAACAGTAGAAAAATAATTCATCACTCACACATAAATGTTCCCTTGAGATTTGTGCCCAATATATATTGGGAAATGCACCATATTTTCTACCCTAACTTCCCTCTCTCAAGCTTACTGAAAAATCTCTCTCAAACTCTTCCTCAAAATCTTGCACACTACCCAATGCATTCTCTTATAATCTGAAAGTGACCCTTCACCTTCTCCAAATCTAGATCTAATGACCAAGATCTAATATTTCCTTTACAAGATCAAGGGTCATGATTCATTCCCTCCAAAATAAATCATTTAAAATATTAAAGTACTTTTTCACTTTATAACATAATTGAACTTTATGAGATAAAGTCACTTTAATATTAGAAGGTACACTTTATTAAAAAATCACTTTAATAAAAGAACCACTTTATCACAACTTTATAAAAACCCATTACAAAGTCAAGTGTCTAGTAGTGTAGGTACAAGGTAACTTCCACATACAAGATACACATGCAAAGTACCTCCTCAGCTAAAATGATAAAACTCCCTCTTAGTGAGGGATGTACTCATTGTCATCTCCATCATCTGGTCCCATCACACTGTGCTCAGTAAGAGCTCCCTCTGAATCTGTAGCCATCCTCAACACCTGCACAGAACTCGAACTAGAATATCTTCTCTTGAAAACCACTCTAAACCCTGAGCTCCTAGGAGAATCCACTCCACCCTGAGCATCGGTTCAATCACACCAACTGAGCCTCCTTTCAGTGCTCATAAGATACTCCCTCTCTTCTCTCGGAATGCAAGGTTGAATCCTTGGGCAAACCGCAGTCTCATGAGCCTCATGCTCCTCATCTGATGTTGAATCATAACCTGAAGGTTGTCCTCACAACATATACAACATGTCCACCCGATCACCAATCAGTTGTGGTTCCACCGGGTCCACTCCCTCCTTGTAGATAAATACATGTCCCCTCTTGAAAAATGTACAATATCCATCATCCTCAGAGCCTGAGATTGAGATCAAGTTAACCCTCAACCCTGGAACAAAGAGAACTCCATCAAGCTCCAAGAATCCTCCATACCTGAGTCAGAATCTAACCCTTCCAACTCCACATACAACTTGCGCCATACCTCCTTCACTCTCCACTAGTCGGTTGGGACCTGTCTCTGTGATAATAAGTAATACTCACCAGATTACATTCATGCAACAAGAGGCTCCACTGTCAACAATCCATCTAATATCTCCCTCAAATCCTCCACTACCGACATTGGATACTAGAGTAACCAAAGAAAATTCCCTGTCATACTTGGAAGAAACGTCCTCCATGGTTGTTGTATTCATTGTATCAGAACCCTCATGTTCCTTCCTTCTTCTTCTTCCTCTTAAGACAATGAGAAGCAAGGTGCCCCAACTGGTTACAATAGTAACATCTGACTTAACTCAAGTCCCTCCCGAAAATTCCTTTCTTCTTGCTCTTTGCAACAAGAGCACCATTCTCCTCAGCTCCATCTGTCTTCTATCCACTGCTCTAAGATCCTTCCTGAATCTCCTCCTAAGTGAAATCGTCCCATAGTCTTCTCCAATCTAGAAGATGCTCACGGCCCACCACACACTTGACGAAGAATTCCCATTCCTTGGTGAATCCTTTCAAGGCTATTCTCACCAACTTTGAATCTGATATGACCTCCCCAATTGCAACTAACTCATCTTTCACTTGAGCTACCCATGTAATATAAGAAGACACACTCTCCCCCTTACCCATCTTGGTATCATGCAACTTATCCTTCAAGGCCATCTTTTGGTTTTCATTCTTCGCCTCAAATAAGTTCTTAAGTGCACCCTGCATCTCTTGGGTTGTTTTCTTCTCAGCCAAGTGTGGGATACGATGGTCTTTCAACCCATCCAGAATAATCCTCCAATATTTGGCTTCCTTTACCTCATTCAAATCCAAAGAAACAAGATTTGTTGTGGGAGCCACAACAACAGAACCGACATAGTTCCAAATCTTGTTCTCCTTGAGAACACCTGACATTTAGACCTTCCACTGCAAATAGTTGGAAATTCCATCCAACTGATCCTCAAATATAATGCATGCAACCATATTCCCTGTCACTATTCCAAGGAAAATAAACAACAGACTTCCCCTTTCAAACTTGCCCAAAAATCTCACTGCTCATTGTCACTCAGAGCCCAAGCTCTGATACAATGTAGAAATTTAAAAGACAAAATTAGCAAGTAATAATTATGTCACACACTTAGCAACCTAGAGATAACTGTCTTGTATGAACTCTGAAATGTCTAAACCTACATTTCTGAAATTACCATAAGCATAAATACACATTGCTAAGCAATTTAGTAGTGGATTAAACACAAAGAACAACAACCTTTAAGCTCTGAGAAACTCATAAATTTAGGCAATGCCAGGGAAAACCCCAATGTGGGGAAACCCAATGAGAGAGAGAGAGAGATATTTATTATTCATCTTCAGAAAAGTACATATCAACAACAATACATATCAGTTCCAACAAGAGAAATCCACTTACAACACACTAAAACAACCCCCAAAATTCCTTCCTCGAAAAATGTGCCAAGTACGTATTGCTATACGGTCTGCCCAAAAATATGAACCTTGAAAAGTGTGCCCACATTCTGCTGTACGAACTGTCCTACATGGCCCAATAGCAAGAAAAACACTTAAAACATCCTAAAAAACCGTGTCAATGCTACCTCAATTTTTGCGCCCTCTTCCCCTTTCTCTATGGACAGTATGGATCCGTACAGTACAGCCTCCAACAACTGAAAAATAACTCAGCACTCACACAGAAATTTTTCCCTGGGATTTGTGCCCAATATCTCTTGGGAAATGCGCCCTCTTTGCTGTCCTAACTTCCCTCTCTCAAGCTTAATCGAAAATCTCTCTCAAACTCTTCCTCAAAATATTGCACACTACCCAATGCATTCTCTTATAATCTGAAAGTGACCCTTCACCTTCTCCAATCCTAGATCTAATGGCCAAAATCTAATCTATCCTTTACAAGATCAAGGGTCATGATTCATTCCCTCCAAAATAAATCACTTAAAATATTAAAGTACATTTTCACTTTATAACATAAGTATACTTTATGAGATAAAGTCACTTTAATATTAGAAGGTACACTTTATTAAAAAAATCACTTTAATAAAAGAACCACTTTATCACAACTTTGTAAAAACCCATTACAAAGTCAAGTGTCTAGTACTGTAGATACAAGGTGACTTTTGCATACAAGACACACATGCAGAGTACCTCCCGAGATAAAAAGCTAACATCAACCACCTAGGCTAGTCCCAATGACATATTGATTCTATAACTGTGTCATAGCCAATAACAAATACCAATGCAACAAAATAACTATGAAACAACATGTTAGAGACTTTTATAGACATAAAATATGTGAACATCAAGAAAGAGAGATGACCTAGTTTCTTTGGGTTTAGTTGATATCTATTCTCTATTCTTTTCTCTTCACAAGTGTCATCAAACCACATATTTGTAGTTAATCTTAATAATAAGTTTCCAATGTCATTACAATTTGCACAAATAAACCATGACTAATCCTTTTTTTGTTTTACAAAGCAAAGAGTTGTGGAAAATATAACAAAGAAAGACATTATGGTGGGGGTGAGATCTGAACACATTAAGTATGGAATATGAATGCATTGCCAATTCTCGTATCAATAAGGACTGATAATGTGAATAACACATGGATTCAAATGGGGATTACAAAAACACAAGGTTTCCAAGCTTCTCCAAGGAGTTTTCACTAAAAGGCATTTAAAATTGTGGGTACTCCAATATGGTCGTAGGATAATGTGGGTGTGAGTTGTGTGATGGATTTAATGTTGTGAAAAGGTGCATCATATCAAGAAATAAATGAGAGCCAACACAAATAGAGATGACCTTAGACTTTAGATGTCAAGAGTAAGTAGTGGGTGTTGAACTTTGGATCCTAATCATGCTTSACATTCATCATTATTTAATACTAAAGATACAATGATCATTAAACACCTAAATGTTGGGAGTAAAGACATTGATGGGTTGTTCWATATATATATATATGTGTGTGTGWTTTCAAACTTTATAATACTGTTGTATTTCATAAAAAAACAAATAATTTGAAAAAATCCCTTTTGGGAAAAAGGGTGTKTTTGAACYGCCCTTCCATRTAATATTSTCATACTTCATAAAATAACAAGTAATTTGAAAAWTTTCCTYTTYTCTATTGGTGTTTTTGAATCRCCCTCTCTAGAGAGMTTTTATTAAGACACATTTAAAATGGTGGATATTGCAATATGGTGGTAGGATAATGTGGATGTGAATTGTGTGATGGATTTAATGTTATGGAAATGTGCATCATATTAATAAATAKATGAAAGCTAACACAAATAKAGATRACTTTAATCTTTAGATACTAAGAGTAAGAAGTGAGTGTTGAACTTTGGATTTTGATTATGATTCACATTTATCATTATTTAATACTAAAGATACAATGATCATTAAACACCTAAATGTTGGGAGTCAAGACATTAATGGGTTGTTCCAAATATAACCTTTCTTGTATGGAATATGAATGCATTGCCAATTTTTTCATATTATTGAAAAATGGTGTTTTTGAATCGCTAGTCCATATAATATTGTCATCCTTCATAAAGTAACAAGTAAAGAGATTTTATTAAGACACATTTAAAAAAAATGGTGCCTACTCCAATATGGTGGTAAGATAATGTGGATGTGAGTTGTGTGATGGATTTAATGTTGTGGAAAGGTGCATCATATTAATAAAATATGGTGGTAGGAAAATGTAGATATGAATTGTGTGATGGATTTAAGGTGCATCATATTAAGAAATAAGAAATAAATGAAAGCCAACACACATAGAGATTACCTTAGTCTTTAGATGCCAAGAGCAAAAAGTGAGTGTTGAACTTTGGATTTTGATCATAATTCACATTCAACATTATTTTATACTAAAAATACAATGATGATTAAACACCTAAATCTTGGGAGTCAAGACATTGATGGGTTGTTCAAAATATAACATTTTTTTCAAATTTTATAATATTGTTGTATTTCATAAAACAACAAATAATATGAAAAATTCCCTCGTGGGTAAGGATGTTTTTGAACCTCACTTCCATATAATATTTTCATCCTTTATAAAACAACAAGTATTTTGGAAATTTTCCTTTTTGGATAACCCTTCTGGAGAGAGATTTCATTAAGAGACATTTAAAATGGTGGGTACTCCAATATGGTGGTAGGATAATGTGGATGAGTTATGTGATGAATTTAATATTGTGGAAAGGTGCATCATATTAAAAAAGAAATAAAAACCAAATCAAATAGAGATAGTTATAGTCTTTAGATGTTAAGAGTAAAAAGTGGGTGTTGAACTTTAGATTTTGATCATAATTTACATTGATCATTATGTTATACTAAAAATACAATGATCATTAAACACCTAGAATCAAGACATTGATGTATTATTCAAAATATAACCTATTTTTTCAAATTTAATAATATTGTTGTACTTATAAAACAACAACAAATATGAAAAATTCCTTATTAAACACCTAAACAACACCTAAACACAAAAGTCAAGACATTGATGAGTTGTTCAAAATATAACTTTTTTTTCAAATTTAATAATATTGTTATACTTATAAAACAACAAATAATATGAAAAATTCCCTAAATTAAGGGTGTTTTTGAACTACCCTCCATATAATATTGTCATCTTTCAAAAAAAAACAAATAATTTGAAAAATTCACTCGGAAATGGTGTTTTTTGAGTTGCTCTTCTAAACAGGTTTGAACGCTGGAAAATTGAACTGCCCTTCCATATAATATTGTCATCCTTCATAAAAACAACAGACAACAAGTAATTTGAAAAATTCACTTTTCTGGAAATGTTGTTTTTTGAGTTGCTCTTCTAAACAGGTTTGAACCCTGAAAATGTTCAATTTAGTGTACAGTAAATGTGGCCTGGGATAATAATTAAGGTTATCATTAATTCATAGTTGGGTAGAGAAGAACTTCTTGTCCCGTCCAGTCTATTCGAGGTCGTCGTGGCGTTCCAAAAAAACAAATTTAGGCATCTGAGGCCTTTGGAGAATTGAATTGTGTGGAGAGCAGATCTATAAATTTTAAAGCAGTTTTTCAACCACCGACTACCAACCTTTGTTTTTAGGTCGCAATCATATAATTGAGCACATTCGCTACCTCTGGTAATCTATTGGCCCATTTAGCAAGATGGCCATGCCTTTGTCTTCCCATATTTCCATTACTACCGGACTGAGTGGATTTCATAATCTCACTCTCAACGCATATGTGAACACACAATGCATTCCGCAGTTCTTCATCGCGCTTAATACCAGAAGCAGTGCCAGAGAACAGAGAAGCATCTACCTACGATTGGGTATGCACATAATTTTAAGTTTTATTGTATTTTATATATATATAGAATAATCATTCAACTTAGAAAAACTCATAAATGTAGGCAATGCTAGGGAAAACACATGTGAAGAAAACCCAATGAAAGAGAGATTTATTATTTAGCTTTAGGGAAGTACATATCAACAGCGATACATATCAGTTCCAACAAGAGAAATCCACTTACAACACACTAAAACAACCCCCAAATTTTTTGCCTCAAAAAATATGTCAAGTCCATACTGTTGTACGACCTACCCATAAATATGCACCTTGAAAAGTGTGTGAAAAGTGTGCTCACAGTCTATTGTACGGACTGTCCTGTATGGCCCAACAACAAGAAAAACACTTAAAACATCCTAAAAAACCATGTCAATTTTTCTTCGATTTTTGTGCCCTCTTCCCCTTGTTGTACGGACTATATGGATCCGTACAGTACAACCTTCAACAACAGAAAAATAACTGAGTACTCACATAATTTTCCCTTGGGATTTGTGCCCAATATCTCTTGGGAAATGCACCCTCTTTGTTGTCCTAACTTTCCTCTCTCAAGCTTACTCGAAAATCTTTCTCAAAATCTTCCTCAAAATATTGCACACTACCCAATGCATTCTCTTATAATATGAAAATGACCCTTCACCTTCTCCAATCCTAGATTTAATGGACAATATCTAATCTTGCCTTTACAAGATCAATGGTCATGATTCATTCCCTCCAAAATAAATCACTTAAAATATTAAAGTACATTTTCACTTTATAACATAAGTGTACTTTATGAAATAAAGTCACATATTAGAAGGTACACTTTATTAAAAATGTCACTTTAATAAAATAACCACTTTATCAAAACTTTATAAAAACCCATTACAAAGTCAAGTGTCTAGTAATGTAGATACAAGGTAACTTCCACATACAAGGGATACAAGACACACATGCGGCGTACCTCCCGAGCTAAAAATCTAACATCAACCACCTAGGCTAGTCCCAATGACATATTGATTCTATAATTGTGTCATATCCAATAAGAAATAAACACACAATATTACCAATGCAACAAAATAACTATGAAACAACATGTTAGAGACTTTTATAGACATAAAATATGTGAACATGAAGAAAGAGAGATGACCTAGTTTCTTTGGGTTTAGTTGTTATCTATTCTTTATTCTTTGATCTTCGCAAGTGTCATCAAATCACATATTTGTAGTTAATCTTACTAATAAGTTTCCAATGCCATTACAATTTGCAACAATAAACCATGATTAATCATTTTTGTGTTTTACAAAGCAAAGAGTTGTGGAAAATATAACAAAGAAAGACATTATGGTGGGGGTGAGATTTGAACACTTTAAGTATGGAATATGAATGCATTGCCAATTCTCATATCAATAAGGATCGATAATGTGAATAACACATGGATTCAAATGGGGATTACAAAAAGAAAAGGTTTCCAAGCTTCCCCAAGGAGCTTTCATTAAGAGACATTTAAAATGGTGGGCACTCCAATATGGTCGTAGGATAATGTGGGTGTGAGTTTTGTGATGGATTTAATGTTGTGGAAAGGTACATCATATAAAGAAATAAATGAGAATGGGAGCCAACAAAAATAGAGATGATCTTAAACTTTAGATGCCAAGAGTAAGTAGTGAGTGTTGAACTTTGAATTCTAATCATGCTTCACATTCATCATTATTTAATACTAATGATAGAATGATGATTAAACACCTAAATATTGAGAGTCAATACATTGATGAGTTGTTATATATATATATTGTTTTTTCAAACTTTATAATACTATTGTATTTCATAAAAAAACAAATAATTTGAAAAAATCTCTTTTGAGAAAAGGGTGTTTTTGAACCGCCCTTCCATATAATATTGTCATTCTTCATAAAATAACAAGTAATTTGAAAATTTTCCTTTTCTCTATTGGTGTTTTTGAATCACCCTCTCTAGAGAGCTTTTATTAAGACACATTTAAAATGGTGGATATTGCAATATAATGGTAGGATAATGTGGATGTGAATTGTGTGATGGATTTAATGTTATGGAAATGTACATCATATTAATAAATAAATGAAAGCTAACACAAATATAGATGACTTTAATCTTTAGATACTAAGAGTAAGAAGTGAGTGTTGAACTTTGGATTTTGATTATGATTCATATTTGTCATTATTTAATACTAAAGATACAATGATCATTAAACATCTAAATGTTAATGTTGGGAGTCCAAACATTGATGGGTTGTTCAAAATATAACGTTTCTTGTCAAATTTTTTAATATTGTTATACTTCATAAAACAACAAATAATTTGAAAATTTCTCTTTTAGGAAAATGGTGTTTTTGAACAGCAGTCCATATAATATTGTCATCCTTCATAAAATAACAAGTAAAGAGCTTTTATTAAGACACATTTTAAAAAAAAATGGTGGGTACTCCAATATGGTGGTAGGATAATGTGGATGTGAGTTGTGTGATAGATTTAATGTTGTGGAAAGGTGCATCATATTAAGAAAATATGGTGGTAGGAAAATGTAGATATGAGTTGTGTGATAGATTTAATGTTGTGGATTTAAGGTGCATCATATTAAGAAATTGGAAATAAATGAAAGCCAACACAAATAGAGATTATCTTAGTCTTTAGATGCCAAGAGTAAAAAGTGGGTGTTGAACTTTGGATTTTGATCATAATTCACATTCAACATTATTTTATACTAAAAGTACAATGATAATTAAACACCTAAATGTTGGGAGTCAAGACATTGATGGGTTGTTCAAAATATAACATTTTTTTTCAAATTTTATAATATTGTTGTATTTCATAAAACAACAAATAATATGAAAAATTCCCTCTTGGGGTAAGGGTGTTTTTGAACTTCACTTCCATATAATATTGTCATCCTTCATAAAACAAGAAGTAATTTGAAAATTTTCCTTTTGAATAACCCTTCTCCAAAGAGATTTTATTAAGAGACATTTAAAATGGTGGGTACTCCAATATGGTGGTAGGATAATGTGGATGAGTTGTGTGATGGATTTAATGTTGTGGAAAGATGCATCATAAAAAACCAAATCAAATAGAAATAGTTATAGTCTTTAGATGCCAAGAGTAAAACGTGGGTGTTGAACTTTGGATTTTGATCATAATTTACATTGATCATTATTTTATACTAAAAATACAATGATCATTAAACATCTAAAGTCAAGACATTGATGAATTATTCAAAATATAACTTCTTTTTTCAAATTTAATAATATTGTTGTATTTATAAAACAACAAAAAATATAAAAAAATCCATATTAAACACCTAAACACAAAGAGTCAAGACATTGATGAGTTGTTCAAAATATAACCTCTTTTTTCAAATTTAATAATATTGTTATACTTTTAAAACAACAAATAATATATATATATATATATATGGGGTTAAGGGTGTTTTTAACTGTCCTTCCATATAATATTGTCATCCTTCATAAAACAAAAGTAATTTGAAAAATTCACTTTTCTGGAAATGGTGTTTTATGAGTTGCTCTTCTAAACAGGTTTGAACCCTTGGAAAAGTTCAATTTGGTGTACAGTAAATGTGGCCTGGGATAGAAGTTAAGGTTATCAGTGATTCATAGTTCGGTAGAGAAGAACTTCGTGTCCCGTCCACAGTCTATTCGAGGTCGTCGTGGCTTTCCAAAAAGACAAATTTAGGCATCTGAGGCCTTTGGAGAATTGGATTGTGTGGAGAGCAGATCTATAAATTTTAAAGCAGTTTTTCAACCCAACTACCAACCTTTGTCTTTAGGTCACAGACATATAATTGAGCACATTAGCTACCTCAGGTAATCTATTGGCCCATTTGGCAAGATGGCCATGCCTTTGTCTTCCCATATTTCCATTACTACCAGACTGAGTGGAGCTCATCATCTCACTCTCAACGCCTACGTGAACACACAATGCATTCCGCAGTTCGTCATCACGCTTAATACAGGAAGCAGTGCCAGAAAACAGAGAAGCATCTACCTACGATTGGGTAAGAACATAATTTTAAGTTTTATTGTATTTTATCTCGCCTTAGTTTCAACTCGGCTTCTTAGTATTTTTGAATATGCAGGTNTCATCACGCTTAATACAGGAAGCAGTGCCAGAAAACAGAGAAGCATCTACCTACGATTGGGTAAGAACATAATTTTAAGTTTTATTGTATTTTATCTCGCCTTAGTTTCAACTCGGCTTCTTAGTATTTTTGAATATGCAGGTTCAAGGAAGAGCATTGCTTGTGTTGGAGAAGACGCAACTTCCCTTTCTAATCAGTCTGATAAAGAGACTGGTCTGCTTATTCTCCTGCATTTGGTAGAAAATAATTTAAATGTTTTCAACATCGTGCCAACGGATTAATTTCACTTTTTTTTTTTCATTTTTATTGGATACCTTCAGATTCGCTTTCTGCTCCTACAGTAGCGAAACGAGAATTTCCTCCAGGATTTTGGAAGGATGATATTATTGATTCTATATTGTCATCTAACAAGGTTGGTATTCTCAGCGGCTGTTCGTCGAATGTTTTGTTTGTAAAATACTAGGGTTGACATGTTATCTAGCAAGAATCTCAAGGGATGTTTTTCTATAATATTATGGTTGACCTGTATTAATTTTAGGCAGCAGTAACGGACGAGAACCGTCTCGACACATTAATATCTGAGATTAAGAGTATGTTTAGAGGTATGGGCGATGGGGAAACAAATCCTTCTGCGTATGATACTGCTTGGGTAGCAAATATTCCAGCAGTTGATGGCTCTGACCAGCCTGAGTTTCCTGGGACACTCAAATGGATTCTTCAAAATCAGTTGAAAGATGGCTCTTGGGGCGAAGAGTACTGCTTCTTAACTTATGACAGAGTACTCGCGACTCTAGCATGTATTATTACTCTGACCGTATGGCGGACTGGCGAGACAGAAGTGCAGAAAGGTATGCAAAGATTATTTAGTTTAAAAATAAAAATAAAAATATGGTATAATCTGTTTTGTGTAAAAATAGCCATATGATTCATATTTATAGTTTTAAGTTGGTGATGGAGTGCTTTGTTAAGGTATTCCGTAATGTTAAGTCACTCGTTTTAAATTTGTTGGAAAAAAAATCCAATCATTTGGTCGGTGTGGTTTAGACTTATCAAATAATTCTAAAGGTCGGTGTGGCATCATTTGGTCGGTGTGGTTTAGACTTATCAAATAATTCTAAAGGTCGGTGTGGCTTAGACATGTCAAATAATTCTAAAGATCGGTGTGGCTTAGACTTGTCAAATAATTTTAAGGATCGGTGTGGCTTAGACTGATCAAATAATTTTGACAGCTAAGATGCCCCCTAAATCCCACCAATAAACTACAAACAAAAAAATATTTACAGTTTTAAATAATTTATAAATATCTCGCAGGTATTGAATTCTTAAAAAAACACGCTGAAATGATGGAGGATGAAGCGGACAATCACCGGCCAACTGGATTTGAAGTTGTCTTTTCTGCAATGCTAAATGAAGCGAAAAACTTATGCTTGGATCTGCCTTATGAATTACCATTCATCAAACAAATCATTGAGCAGCGGGAGGTTAAGCTTAAAAGGTTGGTTAAACTCTGATCATGATGCTCTTCTGTCCTTCATAAAATTACCTTTACCGTGGTGCTGTTGTTTGGATCAGGATTCTCACTGATGCTCTCTATGCCGTTCCAACAACATTCTTGTATTATTTGGAAGGCCTGCAAGAAATAGTGGACTGGGAGAAAATAATCAAACTGCAATCCAAGGATGGATCATTCCTCAGCTCGCCGGCATCTACAGCGGCTGTATTCATGCATACAGGGAACACGAAGTGCTTGGAATTCCTGAACTTCGTTTTAATGAAATTCGGAAACCATGGTGATTTCATTCAGGCCGTTTTTTATTTAGTTTGTGAAAAATATTAAATTAAAATGAAGATTACCAACGGACAATTTGTTAATGTAGTGCCGTGTCAGTATCCGCTTGATCTGTTTGAACGTCTGTGGGCCGTTGATACTGTTGAACGGCTCGGGATCGATCGCCATTTCAAAAAGGAGATCAAGGACGCATTGGATTATGTTTACAGGTATCATGTCTTTAAGCATTCTAAACGATTCAGGCCGAATTTTTTAAGTTCATTAATGGCCGAATATTTTTTATCTCCGTAATCGCTGCGCAGCCATTGGGAGGAAAGAGGCATTGGAAGGGCGAGAGAGAATCCTGTCGCTGATATTGATGTTACGGCCATGGGCCTTCGAATCTTGAGACTGCATGGATACGATATATCCTCAGGTA
>SNQJ01S0042358.1:142000-162824 GCA_010110895.2 Picea sitchensis
TTTGTACTTCTCTTCTATTATGATATTTTAATCATTTGGCTCATTACAGTTGATGTGAATTTACAACCTCTAAAATTCTATATTTTAAATCTGTATTGAACATGTTGATGGCTAAAATATGCATTTCTTGATCTCTTTTGTTGAGTGCATCAGTCACCTGATTTTATTTTCCTTTGATATTCTTAATTTCAAAGTCATATTCATTTAGAAATTCCAACCATCTATTTTTAATGGAATTTAATGTTGGTTGTCCAAACAAATGCTTCAAACGATAGTGGTTTGTCCTTAGCTCAAATATTCTCCCCATAAGGTAATGTCTCCACATTTTTAATGCATGTACAATGTCTACTAATTCCAAGTCATGTTTATCATAATTAATCTGATTCTCTTTTAATTTTCAAGAAGCATAGCATACCACATGCTCTTTTTGAGTAAGGAATCCATTGAGCCCTTCCTTGCATGCATTAGTGCGCACTACAAAAATTTCATCTAAATATGCAATACTCAAGATTGGTGCACTTGTTAAAATATCCTTCAACTACTAAAAACTCTTTGCACACTTCTTTTGCAAAGAAGTGATTGGGCTTGCAGTATTTGAAAATCCTTTGATAAATATTTTGTAATAACCGACAAGAGCCATAAATGATATGACCTATGTCTCTTGTGGCATGCTAGATTTGGTCACATTAATTATGACAACGTTCATTTTCTAAAAAAGAATGGTGTTTCTAGTTTTCCTACTATTCCTAGGAATTTGAAGCAATGTGATGCTTGTATCTTGGAAATTATAGAAAACAACCATTTCATGATTCCACTTCTAGGGCACGTAGAAAACTTGAACTGATAATTATGATTTGTGTGGCTCCATTCATGTTCCATCTACACATTAAAATAAATATATCATGTATTTTATTGATGATTACACCAGGATGTGTTAGGTGTACTTGCTAAAATAAAAATCACAAGCTTTTGAAACTTTAAAAAAAATTCATGTATGGATCCAAAATGAAGCTCAATATCATATCGGTTGTCTTCACACTATTAATGGAAGAGAATATGCATCTAATGAATTTTAAAAATATCCATGCCAACATCGGATCAAACAACAAACCACAGTTCGATACAATCCTTAGTAGAATGGTGTAGCTGAAAGAATGAACAAGATTATCCTAAATATGGTTTGCTCCATGATATTTTTCAAAAATCTAAAATTGATGCTTTTGGCTGATGTAGTTCTATGTGTAGTTTATGTGAAAAAAAGGTTCCATATCATGCTCTTGAAAATAAGACTCCATGTGAAATGTGATATGTATGCATCCTTTGGTGAGGCATCCCAGGGTCTTTGGTTCCA
The DNA here is from genome assembly GCA_010110895.2 of Picea sitchensis. NCBI lineage: Eukaryota > Viridiplantae > Streptophyta > Pinopsida > Pinales > Pinaceae > Picea > Picea sitchensis. The sequence goes on from SNQJ01S0042358.1 coordinate 143,352, forward strand.
CCTGCTATGCCTAAATTCCTAAGAATCAAAGAAACGGACTTGATGCAAGGAGTTGGAAGTGCATCTTCTTGGGGTACTCAAATACCACCAATGGATACCATATTTATGTTGAGGTAAACAAGAAATTCATTCTTTTTCTGAGATGTAATATTTATTGAATTCTCAAAGAATGAAAAAATTGTTAAGAGGTGGCTTGATCATTCAGATAAATTCACACATGTAAAGACATATCATGAATTTGATGATGAGATTCCACATCTTGAATGGGGGATCCCTATCTTGGATCAATCTATGAAATCTCTTTTCTTTTTGAAGAACCATTTTCTCCTCATGAAGAAGTTCTAGCCATTTCATTAGAACCTGAAGTCCATTTGGATGATGTGATTGAGAGGATTGAAAAGATGAGTGTTGATGAAAAATCATCACCAGATCAATCAACTAAGAAACCCGGACCATTTCAGAAAGTTCCACCAAGTGGCTCATAAAGACACTTGAAAGTATTCATCTTAATGAGGTCGGAAAAACATGAACCAAAAGTTCCTCAAGACAAGATGGAGTTGATGTAGATAATTCAAATTCGGGTGATGTGGATGATATGTATGTTTCATATGATTATGATTTGAATTTATATATTGACTTTGAACCAACTTCCTTTAAAGAAACCACTTCTCATGATGAGTGGAAAGAATACATGTAGAATGAGTATGATGCTCTCAGTATGATGCTCTCATCAAGAATGGGATGTGGAAGTTGGTGGATCCTCCATTTGAAAGAAAATCAGTTGGATGCAAGTGGGTCTTCAAGACCAATTAAAAATCAAATGGCTCACTTGAAAAGAACAATGAAAGGCTCGTGGAAAAACAATTTTCATAGAAATAAAATATTGATTATGAGGAGACTTTCTCCCCACAGAAAAATGGGCTACCATTCATACTTTATTTTCCTTGGTAACAAAAAACGAATGGAAAGTTCATCAAATGGATGTGAAGAATACTTTCTTAAATGAAAAATTGAAAGATAATGTCTTCATGTCTCAAATATAAGGTTTTGTTGTGAATATAAAATAACAAAAAGTATGCAAACTCATCAAATCCTTATATGGCCCGAAACAAGCACCGTGACCCTAGTATGAAAATCTAACCAAGCATGTTATGAAATTGAATTTCAAGAACTTCAATCTTGATGATGCAACTCTATTTTTCAAGAAAGTTGGAAAAACTATTGTATATCTTGTAGTGTATGTAGATGATCTACTGATAATAGGGAACAATGAAAGCTATATTGCATTCGTAAAGAAAGAGTTGAACAAAGGTTTTGAGATGATAGATTTGGGACATCTTCACTACTATTTGGGAATTGAAGTGATTCAAAATCCAAAGTATATATTCATCTCCCAGAAGAAGTACATTGGAGAATTGTTGAATAAGTTTGGAATGGTTGAGTGTAACCCTGTCTCTACTCCAATGGAACAGAATTTGAATCTCACATAAAAAAAAGTAATCAATTTGAGGATGCAACCAAGTACAAACAACTTGTGGGAAGCCTTATCTACCTTAACACCACAAGACCAAATATTTCATTTGTTGTTGATATTATTTCCTAGTTCATGTAAAAACCTTGTGAAGGACATTGGTCTACTACAAACATAGTTCTAAAATACTTGAAAGAAACTCAATATTTTGGACTCAAGTACTCTAAGGTGAATGAATTCAACATGATTGGATATTTTTATTAATTCTTTGTCGGGGATAAATAAAATGGAGTGTCAACTTCATGCTATATCATGAGCCTTGGATCAATAGTTGTATCACGTAGATCATGCAAATAGTCAATTCCTGCAAATTCTACAACATAGGAAGAATATGTGGCATCTACAAAAGCAACAAAGGTGATTTTATGGATCAAGAAAGTGCTTGAAGAGTTTTAGGAGAAATGGGTGAATTCTACTCATCTTCTACTTGAAAAATAGTATACAATCAAGTATACAATCAAGTTGGCCAAGAATCTCAAATTCCATGATTGAACTAAGAACATCAAGAAAACATATCACCTTATTCAATATCATGTAGAGGAAAGACTTTTCACTTGAGACATTGTTCCAAAAATGAAAAAATTGTGGACATCTTCACCAAATTTCTTGGAAGAGAAAATTTTGAAAATTTCAAAATGATGCTTGGACTTACGAACACCCCTTCAGATTAACGGGGGTAATGTTGAATACCTAATCCTCATATTATGGTAAATTGTAAATAATAGAAATGTGAAGAGTCGTAGGTGATAGGAAGAGTCACACAAATGTGAAGTCTAACTCTCATTGAATGTATATTTATTGAGGTTCCATGTTAATGAATATCATAAGTGTGGAGTTACATTTTCTTCCCATGTCTAGCTTCTCAAGAGACTTACAAGTACTTCTAGTTGATATTTAGGACTTGGGAATGCCTACTTTGCCTTGAACTTGCATTTTTTAATATATTGACATGCATTTGCTTGAATTGTGGAAATAAGGACACTTTTGTTTCAAGAACAATAGAATGTAGTAGTGGATTCATGGAACAAAGTCAAAATGAATTATAAATAATTGAAAGAGTTTAGATCAAGTTTCATAACATGATTTGGATCCTCAACTTGGCCTCAACAAGAATTTAAGCAATGATTGTGCCCATTTTCTTTCAATGTGAAAATCAGTGTCACGAGACAATTTTGAAGGAAAACTGCATGCAATGTAAAACATGATCTACCTGACCAACATAGAAAATTACAGGAAAAAAAAAATTTCCATATATCATGCATGTGAAATATTTTTATATGCATTTTTGTTAGGGTTTACAAACTTTGTAAATTTTGTAAAAAAATGGTAGAATTTTAGTACTTTTACATAATAACAACTTTTAAAACTCAAATTGAAAATATGAAAATGTACGAAGGTGAGTAATGAATCAATTTGGCCAATAAATAAACTTTGGGTGTGCATTTTAGTGAAGCAAGGCCATTTTTGATGAATTTTGGTTAAAAAACAAAAATTGACTTGGTAGATCATGTCATCAAAATGAGGCAAATTTGGAAATCATGATATATATATTTTTGTTAACAACACATAAATATACACAAATTAGGTATCACTTTTTCAAAAGGATACATTTAATAACCTTGGAGTGCATTTTTCTAATCCCGCTCACGCAATTTTTCTAATCTCGGGATCGATCGCCATTTCAAAAAGGAGATCAAGGACGCATTGGATTATGTTTTACAGATATCCTATCTTTAAGCATTCTAAACGATTCTACCTTACATACTCAAAGCTGAAATCTAGTGTATCTCGCATTGTTCGAAGGTGGTGGAAATCATCAGGTTTTGCAGAGCTCAATTTCACACGTGACCATGTCGTTGAAATATATTTCTCAATTGGGTCTTCTATGTTTGAACTAGAGATCTCTACGTGTAGAGCCATTTATACCAAATGTTCCATCTGCCATGTCATTTTAGACGACCTATGTGATGCACATGGATCTGTGGAAGACATCAATTTGTTCACTGAAGCAGTTAAAAGGTGGATATTTAATATATTTAATCTCTTTGGATCTAAGAGTGGATGAAAGGGAAAACTTTCTATAAGTATTGTCGCTACTAAACTATGTATACATGCCCATTCCTTGTCTTTGTTTTAGATGGGATCTCTTTCTACTAGACCGAATGCCAGAACACATCAAAATATGCTTCCTGGGCCTGTACAATCTGGTTAATGAAATAGCGGAAGAAGGTCGCAAGAAGCAGAGGCATGGCATGATAGGCTACATTCGAAACTTAGTATGTATTAAGCTCACAAGTTTGATGTTAGACGAGATTTTCATTTTCCAAATATTGATTCTATATTTTCTCGGTCATATGATATATGGAAATGGGAGATCCAACTTGATGCTTTCCTGCAAGAAGCAAAATGGTCGAAAGCTGGATATGTGTCGTCCTTCCATGACTACATAGAGACCGCTAATGTCTTAGTAGCACTGGCAATTCTCGTTCTGATGAGTGTTGTTTTCACTGGAGAGCTTCTTACAGATAACATACTCTCCCAAATTGATTACCGATCCAAATTTACATATATATTGGCTTTGACAGGGCGTTTGGTGAACGACACCAAAACTTACCAGGCAAGGTACTCAATCTCTTATAGTCCATGTCCTTAATCGCTTGTAATTTATTTGAATGGCTGCTAACTATTTATTAATGCAGGTGGAGAGAGGTTGAGGGGATGTGGCTTCTGCTATACAATGTTACATGGAGGACCACCCAAATATCTCAGAGGAAGAAGCTCTCAAACATGTTTATACTCTTATGGAAAATGCCCTCGCAGATTTGAAGTGGGAATTTCTTAAGACAAAAGACAAGGTGCTGGAAAATTGCAGGAGACTAGTTTTTGACAAAGCAAGATCAATGCAGTTGTTTTACATGGAAGGAGACGGTTTCACACTTTCAAATGATATGGAAATTAAAGAGCATGTCAAAAATATCCTCTTCCAACCAGTTGAATAGAATAAATTATTCAAATAAAGGTCAGGCCGGCTCTGTTGGAAATAGTAATTACAAGTAGGCGAGATCTTCACGTCTTAGGAATCATTGTCACTTGTTTTGTTAGTCAGTCACTCTCACAGTATGCAAGTGCAAAGTCGCACGTTTACTCAAACTCGGTCTGCAAGCAAAAGAGTTATAAATGGAGTCGATCTTTATCTTCTCAAGTTCACTTAAGTAGTTGAAGAGTCACTCGTATTAATGGTCTTCTTTAACGTTGAGTCAGTCTTAGCTTCTGTAAGAATTCTCAATCAGAGTTCATATAAGTTCGAGTCTTTAGTTAGTCGTGATGATGGAGAGAGGTAGAGAGAACAAAGTCGTGAAGGAGGAGCAACAACAACTGAGGAGTTGAAGAAATATGAGAGCGCAAGTTCTATGTCTGTGAATTCAACAGAAGAAGCCATTGGAGTTGAAGCTCATTTAAGTTATTTTATTTTGTATTCGTGCACTCCGTCGAAGTTATTAATATCAAGTAATTTGTGTGTTGTCAATTTTTTTGTGTATTTCTGAGTTTATGTGCGCATCCATAAATCGTTCTTTAAGTGTTTATATCACAATGCGCAACAAATCGTGTAGTCTATGAATTGCGCGATAAGTCTTGAGAGTTTAGCGATGAAGCTTGTGGCACGTAGTATTTTGTCACTGTGTTGCGCACATTTTTTCTGCCATGCTGTCAATACGATATTTGGTATCAGAACAAGTTTATCAGAGTAGAAACTATGTTGTAAAGTGAAATATGGCTTCTACGTCAAATCTACAACCTCCCACTTTTACAGGAAATAATTATGAGATGTGGTCTTTGACCATGAAGGCATTGTTCTAAGGTCAAGATGTATGGGAGATAGTCGAGAATGGATATGTGGAACCAATAGATGAGGCAACATACAATGCCCTCACACAAGCTGAGAAGGATGTCTTGAAAGATCAAAGAAAGAAGGATGGAAAGACATTGTTTTACATACATCAAGCTATGCATGAGAGAATACTTCCAAGAGTTGCATGATCAAATCAAGCCAAGAAGGCATGGGACATATTACAAACCTCTTATCAAGGTATGGACAAAGTAAAGACTTCAAAACTACAAATTCTTAGAAAATATTTTGAAACTTTGTCAATGAAAGATATAGATTCAGTAGATTCCTTTTATACCCATGTCATTGGCCTGATAAATCAGATCAAGTCTCATGGTGAAACCATAGAAGACATAAACGTTGTTGAGAAGGCACTTAGGGGTTTTCCTCCTAAGTTTGATACTCTAGTTGTGACTCTAGAAGAAAGCAAAGACTTGAGTCTGTTTAGTTTAGATGAAATGCAAGCTTCCCTCATTAATCATGAACACAGATTGGATAGGTCAAATATGTCATTAGACAATGCATTTTCCACACAGTCGCATTTTCCACACAGTCATCTATAAGTCATGGAAGAGGAAGGGGGAGAGCTAACTCTAGAAGAAGAGGAAGAAGTTTTGTCAGAGGTGGACGTTGTAGCAGTCCTGGAAATATTGGTGGAAGAGGTCAAAACCCAAATACCAGTTAGTCAAGTTATCAGAGAATTGACAAATCAAAGATTCAGTGCCATTATTGTAAAAAGTATGGAAATTATGCATATGAGTGCAAAAAGAGACAGTATAATCAGAACAAGAAAGTCAAGATCAGTCACACAGTGAAAATAGTCCCTCCAGTCCTATGTTTATGGCGTGTGTTGAGGCAATGCCTATAATATCCCCAGTTGAATGCAATATTTCTCAAGCAAGTCCTTGTGACATATGGTATTTAGATTCAGGCTGCAGTAACCACATGAAAGGAAACATAGAATTATTTTCTAGTTTGGATGAGTCAGTCCAAACCAAGGTTACACTTGGAACAGATATCCAAGTCATTGTCTTAGGTAAAGGCATTATAAACATTTTAACTAAGAAAGGAGAACATAAAGTTATGTCTGATGTATATTATGTTTCTGGTCTAAATCATAATCTAATGAGCACATGACAACTGTTACAGAAAGGATACCGAATCTACATGGAAGATAATCACTCTGTGATTATGGATAGATGCCCAAGCAATAAACTTATTTCAAGAATCCAGATGACAAGTAACAAAATGTTCCCATTGACATTGAATCCATCCAAGAATAAGAATACAACGCCAGTTGTTGATAAAGAAAAAGATGTGCAGTTAGACACTGCATTTACAACAGAAAGTGCACACAGTTCTAATGAAGAAAATAGTGCGCACAATATCAAGAAAGGAGAAAATGGTGCACAAATGAAAGAAACATTCCAATTTGAAGTACATGATGATTCCTAGTTATGGAATTTCATATTTGGACATTTTAACTTTGGAGGTATGAAGCTGCTACAAATAAAGGATATGGTAAAAGGTTTTCCATTGATGAAAAACTAGAAAGGATATGTGAAGGTTTCATATTTGGCAAGCAACATAGAGAATCATTTCAAGTTGGAAAGTCTTACAGAGAAAATCTCCACTGGAAATAGTACATTCAGAGATTTGTGGACCAATGCAAACTCCATCTATAGGAGGCACTACTTATTTTCTGACATTCATTGATGATTTCTCAAGAAAAACATGGATTTATTTTCTAAAGCATAAATCTGACGCATTGGGTTGTTTCCAGCAGTTTAAATCACTTGTGGAGAAGAAGAGTGGATATTACATCAAGTGTCTAAGAACTGACAGAGGAGGATAATACATTTCAAGAGAATTTCAAAACTTTTGTAAATTTCATGGCATATACAAGGAATTTACCATGCGATACACACCACATCAAAATGGTGTCGCAGAAAGAAAGAACAAAACCATCATGGAAATTGTGTGTAGTATGTTGGTAGCCAAACATTTGTTAAATGATTATTGGGATGAGGCAGTAGAAACTACAATATACATATTGAATAGATGTTCGACAAAGTATGTGAAGAACAAAGTTTCTCAAGAAGCCTGGATAGGATTAAAGCACAATGTGGCGCACTTAATTTTTTTTGGTTGTGTCACATACACACATGTTCCAGATGAGCTGAGAAGGAAGTTGCACAACAAAGGATATAAATTTATATTTGTTGGGTATTCTGAAGAAACAAAAGGATACAAGTTGTATGACCCTGTCGTGAGAAAATTCCTAATCAATCGCGATGTTCATTTCGTGGAGAATGAAGCATGGGATGGAAGCATAGCAAAGACACTCAAAAATATTGATGAAATGGAGCATGATGACACATAATATGAAGTGGTTCAAACACCATGCACAGGTCAGTGCACAGTCCCTTCTACACCTGGCACTGGACAATATAATCAGAACAAGCAAGGTCAATATCAGTCACACAATGCAAATAGTCCCCCCAGCCCTATGTTTACGGTGAGTGTTGAGGTAATTCCTATAGTATCCCCAGTTGAATGCAATATTGCTCAAGCAAGTCCTTGTGACATATGGTATTTAGATTCAGGATGCAGTAACCACATGAAAGGAAACATAGAATTGTTTTCTAGTTTGGATGAGTCAATCCAAACCAAGGTTACACTTGGAACAGATATCCAAGTCATTGTCTTAGGTAAAGGCAATATAAAAATTTTAACTAAGAAAGAAAAACAAAAATTTATTCCTGATGTATATTATGTTTTTGGTTTAAAGCATAATCTAATGAGCACATGACAACTTTTACAGAAAGGATACTAAATCTAATGGAAGATAATCACTCTCTGATTATGGATAGATGCCCAAGCAATCAACTTATTGCAAGAATCCATATGACAAGTAACAAAATGTTCCCATTGACATTCAAGCCATCAAAGAATAAGAATACAATGCTAGATGTTGGTAAAGAAAAAGATGTGCAGTTAGACATTGCATTTACACCAGAGAGTGTGCATAGTTCTAATGAAGAAAATAGTGTGCGCAATATCGAGAAAGTAGAAAATGGTGCACAAATGAATGAAACATTCCAATCTGAAGTACAATATGATTTCTAGTTATGGAATTTCAAATTTGGACATTTGAACTTTGGAGGTATGAAGTTGCTACACACAAAGGATATGGTAAAAGGTTTTCCATTGATTGAAAAACGAAAAAGGATATGTGAAGGTTTCATATTTGGCAAGCAGCATAGAGAATCATTTCCAGTTGGAAAGTCTTACAAAGAAAAAACTCCACTGGAAATAGTACATTCAGACATTTGTGGACCAATGAAAAATCCATCTATAGGAGGCAGTACTTATTTTCTGACATTCATTGATGATTTCTGAAGAAAAACATGGATTCATTTTCTAAAGCATAAATCCGATGCATTGAGTTGTTTTCAGCAGTTTAAATCACTTGTGGAGAAGAAGAGTGGCTATTACATCAAGTGTCTAAGAACTGACAGAGGAGGAGAATACATTTCAAGTGAATTTAAAAACTTTTTTAAAGTTCATGGAATCTACAAGCAATTTACCACGCAATACACACCACAACAAAATGGTGTCGTAGAAAGAAAGAATAGAACCATCATGGAAATTGCGCGCAGTGTGTTGGAAGCCAAACATTTGTTAAATGAGTATTGGGTTGAGGTAGTAGAAACTGCAATATAGATATTGAACAGATGTTTGACAAAGAGTGTGAAGAACAAAGTTCCTCAAGAATCCTGGATAGGATTAAAGCACAATGTGGTGCACTTAAAAGTTTTTGGTTGTGTCACATACGCACATGTTCCAGATGAGTTGAGAAGGAAGTTGGACAACAAAGGATATAAATGTATATTTGTTGGGTATTCTGAAGAAACAAAAGGATACAAGATGTATGACCATGTCGAGAGAAAAGTCATAATCAACCGCGATGTTCATTTCATGGAGAATGAAGCATGGGATGGAAGCATAGAAAAGATAGTCAAAAGTATTCATGAAATGGAGCTTGATGACACATAATATGAAGTGGTTCAAACACCATGCACAAGTCAGTGCACAGTCCCTTCTACACCTGGCACTGCGACACACTTCAAAATGCATAATAATCTAGTAAGAACAAMAAGTGCACAGTCTACACCTAGAGCGAAACAAACTCCAGCAAGCAGTCCGAGTAGTTCTACATCTCCAGATCCAATATTAGCAAGTATGTTACCAAGGAAGACAAGAAGTCTGCGCGACATCTATAATGAAGACGTATCAAATTCATTTTTAGTTTTTTCTATGTTTTCACAAATAGATGATCCATTAACTTTTGAATAAGTTGTCAAAGATGATGTATGGGCACAAGCCATGGATGAAGAAATCAGATGCATAGAGAACAATCAAACATGGAAATTGGTAGATGTACCTGAAGACAAGGATGTTATAAGTGTCAAATGGATTTATAAAACCAAGCAATATGCAGAAGGAAATGTGCAGAAGGAAATGTGCAGAAGCAAAAGGTAAGGCTAGTTGCAAGAGGTTTTACACAACAACCTAGAATTGATTTCAATGAAACATTTGCACCAATTGCACGCATGGACATAGTCAGAACTTTGCTAGCCATTTTTGTGCAGTACAAATGGACAGTTTATCAGATGGATGTAAAGTCAACATTTTTGAATGGAAACTTAAAATAATAAGTATATGTGGAACAACCACAAGGTTATGAGGTTCCAGGACAAGAAGACAAAGTCCACATATTGAAGAAAGCACTATATGGATTAAAGAAAACACCCAGAGCTTGGTACAGTCGCATAGATTCCTATCTCACACAAAATGAATTTCAGATAAGTGAAAGTGAGCCAACACTGTACATCAAAGAAAATCATCAAGGTAACATGTTAATTTATTGTTTATATGTGGATGATTTGATATTTACAGGTGATTTTGGTATAGAAGAATTCAAGTAAGTCATGAAGGATGAATTTGAAATCATTGATTTGGGGCTTATGAGATATTTTTTGGGAATAGAAGTCCACCAGTCCAAAATTGGTATATTTATCTCACAATCCAAGTATGCGCGTGATATTATGAAAATTCAATATGATGAATTCAAAAGTAGCCCCAACACTTATCATAACAGGATTTGAAGTTAAGCAAGGAAGATAAAGATTCCAAGGTGGATCCCACATTATTGAAAATACTGGTAGGTAGTCTTATGTATCTAACAATGACAAGACCTTATATTATGTATGGAGTGAGCCTAATTTCAAGGTTCATAGAAACTCCAAAAGAATCACATTGGAAGGAAGGAAAGAGAATTATGAGATATGTGAATGGAACAAAATATTTTGGCATTAAGTACTCCACTACAGAATATTTCAGACTCAATGGATACACTGACAGTGACTGTGGAGGAAACATAGATGATATGAAAAGTACCTTCAGGTACATATTTCATGTTGGAACATGTATGGTATCATGAGCATCAAGGAAGCAACCCATTATGACTCTTTCTTCAGCAGAAGCATAGTACGTCGAAGCTACAAGCGTAGCTTGTCAAGCAGTTTGGATGAGAAGAATGTTAAAAGATTTGTTGCAGGAATAACAGGAACCAACAACAGTATTCTATGACAACAATTCAGCCATCATGTTATCAAAGAATCATGTGTTTCACAAGAAAACCAAGAATATTGATACACTGTATCATTTTATCAGAGAATTGGTGAATAGAAAAGAGATCTATTTAGAGTTTTACAAGTCAAAAGAACAAGTCACAGACATTTTCACAAAGGATTTAGGAAGAGATTCATTTTAGCATCTGTGCAGTAACAAATGAGTGACAGTAAAGTGTAAACTCAATTTTTGATGTAAATTTTTATGTAATCCCACCTACTTATAATTAAAGGGGAGTGTTGGAAATAGTAATTACAAGTCGGTGAGATCTTCATGTCTCCGTTGATTTGTCTCTCAGTCAACTTGCCAGTTGTTTTGTTAGTCAACTGAATTGTCAGACACTCAATTATTTTGATAGTATGCAAGTGAAAAGTCGTACGTTTACTCAAACTAAGTATAAGTCAGTCGGCAAGCAGGAGAGTTATAAATGGATCTAATCTTTATCTTCTCGATTTCAATTAAGTAGTTGAAGAGTCATTTGTATTAATGATATTCTTTAATGTTGAGTCAGTCTTATCTTCTGTAATAAGTCTCAGTCGGAGTCCATATAATTCTGAGTCTTTAGTTAGTCACGTGATGATGAAGAGTGGTAGAGATAACATAGTCATGAAGAAGGAGAARYAATAATTGAGGAGTTGAAGAAAACTGAGAGCACAAGCTCTGTGTCTATGAAATCAGCAGAAGAATTCATTGGAGCCGAAGCTCATCTAAGTTATTTTATTTTGTATTCACACACTGCGTCGAAGTTATTAATATCAAGTAATTTGTGTGTTGTCAAATTTCTTGTGTATTTCCAAGTTTATGTGCTAAGCATAGCATTGTATCATTTTTCATCCATAAATCATTATTTTAGTGTTTATATCACATCGTGCAACAAATTGTGTAGTCTGTGAACTGGGCAATAAGTCATGAGAGTTCAGTGATGAAGCTTGTGGTGTGCAGTGTTTTGTCACTGTGTTGCGCATAGTTTCCTTGGCGCACTGTCAATGTGAGATTTATCATGGTGTTGTGTTAACGGTGTAGTAATGCATGCTTGTTGACCAGGTGTTATAACATGATTTTTTATTTATTTACTACAACCCATGGATCAAATTCAAAATCCATGATCATAGAGATTTTAAAGAAAAAAATTGTTTGTCAATTAATAAGTGACGAACAATTTTATTTGATTGCAAACTAAAAAGTAATCATTGATTGATTTACACTTTCAATATTTGATCATTGACACAACAAAGGTAGAAAGCACGTAGATTTTAAAACCAAAAATAAATATATATTTAGGAAAGATTCATTATACACAATTCCATATATATGTGTGTGTGTGTGTGTGTGTGTGTTTTAGTGTTTTAATTATTTGATCATTACACAACAAAGGTAGGAGGCACATAGATTTTGAAACCAATGTCGTATATAAAGGAAAGATTAGTAGGGTTTTGTTAACAACTTTTAATTAAGTATTTATTTCTTGAATTAAAGGGTGGTGTTTTTTTATTTTACTCTTAGTTTAAAATAGTTACAAATATATGAATAAATAAGTTTAATTTTATTTTATTTTTGTGTGTTTTATTTTTAATTGATTAAAAAAAAAAAATCTTTTTTTTTCTTTTCTTTTTTGTTTCATTTTTTTTTTTTTTTTTTTTTTTTTTTTTTTTTTTTTTTCTCTATCTCTCCCTTTTTCTTTTTGTCTCCCCTCCTCTCTTTCTCCCCTCCCTCTTTCTTCTCTATCTCTCCTTTTTATATTTTTTCTTTCCTTATTCTTATCCATCTCCTCTTCTCCACTACTTCATTTCAACTTCCATTCATGAAAGAGATGCACCATTTCACCTCTCTATCCTATCCCTTATTTCCTAAGCCCTCCACTTTCATTTCTATGAGCTCCTCCTTTTAATTTTACTAGTCTCCTTAAAAGGAACAAAGTGCCTTAAATAATATCAAAGGACGTGATAATTGATCCCATCCTCAGATTAAACTTGCCAGTAAAGTCATGTTGGATTTGACATTTGGCCCCTCAAATATTAAAGCATTGGACAAATTCCTAGGGAAGAACACATTGTTGCATGAGGGATGGAGGAACAATGGACTAGAAGGCCTCACACAAAGCAATGAGTGGAAGACCAAAAGGCTACAAAAAGTGGGAAAATGGATCATGACCATCAGATGGGAACATGAGATTGGGAATATCGGACTTCACTTGAACCATTTCATGAGATTCAATGGGAGGGTGCTAGTTTGATGCTCCAAAAAAGAATAAAATGTGTGCCCTTTATAACAAGATTTCTAAAACAATCCCGTGAATGCTAAGTGATTAATTCAAACTCTACTTCCTAGATCCAAGTGGCTTATTCCAAGAATTTTATTTCCTCATATGTATGAAGGCCTCCTTCCTCAGAAAGCATTTATTGACCTTTTACATCCAACACTTTGCTTAAAAAACTTGGCCATGTTATAATAGAAACAAGGTATTTAACAGGGACAAAACACCTTTAGTATTTTAACTATAGATCAAAGATCAACACAAGATGTTTTTCATTGGTTAAAAACTCTCAAACATGGAAATCCATATTAATCCAATGTATGGCCACTTGAGGAAATATATTAATGAAAAAGAAAAATATTTTGGAATTTTCACAATTAATCATCAACAAATGACCCTCCATTCTCTTTGGAAATAAATATCATGGACTAATTGGGTTTTAAGCCACATATCAATGCCAAGTTGTTAAGATCTAGGAGAATATGAGTCATCGAGATCACTCTATGTCTATAACATATCATGATCATTGTATTACATAACCACAATGCATACTAATGCATGCTAAAGAAATAACTTTTACCTAAAAGACACAGTATATCTAAGTTGAAGTCATAACTAACTCTAGTCTAAATATCCCTAACTGTATCCCCATAAGAACAACCAATGGTATAAAATTGAAGTATTTACAAAGGTAACATAATAGGATAATGAATAGATGGTAGAGCCTATCTTCCATAATGACAACTTTTTGAACTCTAACATAGATTGAGTTTGGAAAAATTCACTTTAGTAAGAGACTTTGTGAAAACATAGCAGCTTGTTCATACGTAGGGAAAAAGAGAACTTCAATACCTCGATCATGAATGAGCTTTCAAATGAAGTGCATGTATAAATTTAGGTATTTACTGTGCTAATGTTGAACTGGATCTTCAGTGACAGTGGAACTTTGGGTTTTTGAACAAGAGTGTGAATTAGGATGATGTTGTTGGAATCAAATTACACGAAAGGTTGTAAATCCTAAGCCTTCTTGACTTACGTGTCGATGCTTGATCTCTGTGAGTTCAGAAGAAAGAGAAATAGTCTATTTTTTCTTACAATCCCAAGTGACAATTTTGGAACCAAGGGTGAAAACTTTTGTGGAGCTTTGATCATGGGGTGTAATCTGAGTTAGTGAAGCCAATAACAAAAAAGGATTCCACAGATAGTAATTCATTAAAACTAAGAGTATACTCCATGTATTAGAGTATCATTTTGTTGTTTTTCAATATAAACAAATTTTCATATACCAAACAATAATACCAACAACAAAGGAAATATAGGGACGAGTATAAGGTCAAATAGCAGAGGATGCAATTAAATGATGGTACAAAGTGGCATCAACTTTGGGAGAGTAGTACACATGTGTGGTAGAAAGTTTGAATCTAGACTAGAAGGGAGAGGAGGTTCATTGAGAATATTCCATGTAGCGGTGAGAAAAGTTCATAACATGCCAAGATTGGGAAAATGGAAATACCTTCATTGGTTTGAAAGGAGGTGGAGGTTAAGGAAATACTTCAAATTGCCTAAGTATTTCATCTGAAATGTCTTTTTAAGGATGGATTTCAGATGGGTTAAAAGTTTAGGATCACTACTAGTGAGAGGATAGGATCACATAAATATAAAGAAAAATTATTATGAGATGACTTCCTACTCTCTTGGTATAAACATCCGCAGTTTAAGTGTATATAGAAAATGTAAAGAGAATACATTTGTCCCATTTTGGCATTACCAATCTGAGGATCTTTCTCTTAAGACCATAAAGAGATTTATAGATACAACAAACAAGGTTGGATTCATTCTTAACATAGCCAAGAGGTTATTCCATGTGAATTTCTTATTGCAAAGTTAGAATGACATATAGAAAATCTAGTGTCAAGAATACATTTGTCCATTTTGGCGTACCAATCTTGAGGATCTTTCTTAAGACCATAAAGAGATTTATGAATGCAACAAACAAGGTTGGATTCATTCTTAACATAGCCAAGAGGTTGTTCCATGTAGATTTCTTCTTGCAAATACTCATGCAAGAAGGAAGATTTAACATCCATTTGATGGACCTCTCATTTATATGAGGAAGCAAGGACTAGAATAAGGTGAATGAAATTAATTTTAGCTATGAGGGGAAATGTTTCATTGTAGTCAATGCCTTCAACTTGAGATAATCATTTGGAAACTAACCATGTCTTATGTCTTTCAACACTTCCATATGATGCATACCTAGTTCTATACACCCATTTACATCTGATAAGTT
Organism: Picea sitchensis; assembly: GCA_010110895.2. Lineage (NCBI taxonomy): Eukaryota > Viridiplantae > Streptophyta > Pinopsida > Pinales > Pinaceae > Picea > Picea sitchensis. Next base: position 159,010 of record SNQJ01S0042358.1, read on the forward strand.
TTCTTCCTTTCGGAAGAGGTACAATATCCCAGGTATCGTTCACCATTAACTAGCAATACTCTTCATTCATTGCTTCCCAATTTGGATGTCCTAAATCTTCTGCAAATGGGTATGGATCATGAGTCTCTAAAACTTGAGCCAAAAGAGAAGAAGCGTGTTGGGACRATGAATGTGTMTGATGTTGATTTGTAGGATCAATATCAATATCACAAAATACTTCTCRTGTTGAACGAACCCATCTAGGAASYRATGGTGCTAGTGCAGGTTCATTTTCAATGGACTCAWYAARAGGAAGGTGAGMAGGKGAAGGTGGATATTTGTATCCTCACTATCATTATTTGAAGAAGSAACTAGAATAGGAACAAAAGATGGAACAAACATTTAATATGGATCGCAGGYTGAARATGGCACAAACAGTGACTTAGATTCACAAGCCAAGAGATTTTCATAAAATTTARCATCTCTTCTAATGATAATTTCATTAGAATGAGGTTKAAGAAGTYGATAATCTTTGAYATCTTCAGAATATCCAACATACATGTACTTCTCACTTTTAGGTTGTAATGATTTCCTTCTCTCATYYGAAATGTGATCCWATGCTATACTATCAAATAATATATGCRAGTGGCTTACATCTAGCTTAATTTTAGTCCATGCSCCTTCTGGTGTGATATTTTTTAGAGTCTTTTTTAGAGTGTRATTTACTATGTAATTTTCATAGTTGATGGTTTCTTCCCAATCATGWAGACTTAATCCTTCAKATTGGATCATATAATTAGCCATGTCCTTTAATGTGTGATTGTTTATCTTAGCCATGTCCTTTCATTYGAATACCCTGTGTGGTGCAGTAACTTGTAAATTTGTTGTTCACATATTCACCTCCATTATCTATTCTAAATATTTGAAGTTGATTTCCAAATTGTTTTTCTACAAGGGCCTTGTAGGAAAAAAACATGTCAAAAACTTCACTCTTAAGTTTTAATAATTAAACCCCAAGTGTGTCTAGAGAATTAATCAATAAAATTTAAGAAGTATTTGCATGTAAAGAAAGAAAGAGAAGAAAGTGGACCACACAAATCATTGTGAACAAGTTGAAAAGGGGTCAAGGCATGCTATGAGGCACATTTGTCAACATGCATACTAAATAAACACACTTTTACTAAAAGACACTTTAGACCAAGTTTATCTTAACTAACTCCTAAGTGTCTAAATATCCTAAAAATTATTTGGAAAATGAGAGTTATGGTAAGATTCATTGATTAGGTTCATCATTTTTACCTTGTGAAAAAACATACTTGCTACATCATATAAAATAATGTTTATTTATAAAGTTATTAAAATTTTATAAAGAAGTAGTCTGTTAACACTAGACTTATAATTTTTGAGAAATTAATGCAAATTATACATACTTGGTATATATTTTTAAACAATATGAATATCAAGGGTTTTAATTTAAATGTGAGAAGCAGTGTAAGCAATGATTGTGTGCATGTGACAAAGGGAAATTTTGAAGGCAATCTACATGCATTTAGAGATGAATCAAGAAAACGTAAGTCATGGGATATGTGCCCATCATAGAAAATTATAGAATAAAAAGGATATGTTCCTTATATCATGCATGTGGAATGTTTTTCATGCATTTTTGTTAGACTTCATAGACTTTCCACACTGTGTAAAAGGTGGACATAATTTGAATATTGTTTCATACATACAACTTTAAAACTCAAATTGAACACATGAAAATGTAGAAAGATGTGAAATTAAAAATAACATTATCCAATTTAAATCACTCAATTTGGCCAAGAAATAAATCCAGGGAGTGAATTTTAGTGAAGGAGTGCAATTTTCTTCAATTTGAGTGAAAAATACAAAATTTGTTGACTTGGTAGATTATAAGCTAGCAAAATGAGGAGAATTTGGAAATTCTAATTTATGGGTTTTGTCAGAAATGAAAAATTATATAGACACATTCTGTCACTCTTTCAAAAGGACACTAGTATGAAATTTGGCGTGCATTTTTATAAGTCCACTCACACAAATTTATAGCATGTTTTAATAGTGGACTTGGAATTTTTGAGAAATTAATGCAAATTTTACATCCTTGATATTGTTTTGCAAACATTAGAAATATCAAAGGTTGTAATTTGAATTTGAAAATTTAGGCTAGCTAAAATCCTAGAATCAAATGAGCACAAGCATAAAAATTATGTGTCTAAATTAACAAACTGCCTTTCACTCTCTTTTTTATTTGGATTTTTGTATATTTTGTTGATGTGGGATCCAAAGATCTGTGCATAGTATTTGTGAATGTACTAAGACCAAAGATAATTTTCTGTCAACTCAATAAAGTTTCAAATCTTGTTGTTGAAGGTCTTTGATGTAATTTGTTTGTGATAGAAAACTATGTGTACGAATTGTCTATTTAAATTAATACAATTACAAGTTTTGTGGTTTGTTGTGAGCATACATGGCTAAGAAAGGTATCATGTTGGAATTTGAATTGTAACATCCCCCCCAACTTAACCAAGGAACATTACTTGTGAAAAAATACACATAAATCGAAATTTTATGCTAACTCATTTCATGTATCTTACCAGCTACAAATTATACACAAATTTAACTAGATTTTGATACCCATAATTAAATGCATCTAAAAAATTCTAAATGAACATGATTCCAACTAATAAATAATCTACAACAACACATAAAACCATTCTTATACATACGGTAAAATGCACAACCATAAGACTCATAAGAAAACTCATAAAATAGATAAACACTTATATTTTTAAAACACTTGTGCAACCAACTACTTGGAAAGGACATTCCACCCAACCATAGGATTGTTGTTCCAAATATCAATAGAAAATAACCCCCAAGATGGGGCTAGGAGTCCACAAAATAAGGGTGCCTCTCACAGTCCTCTCACAACTCACTATCCCACAACTCATTAGTATTCCCCTACAGTTATCCTGAATTTCCTCCATCTCTCTTCCTCTTGACCTGCCCAACCCAATGAATGTACCACTTTACTTCTCTCATTCCACCATACATCCCATTCATTTATCTGGGTCTCTCTAGAATAGGTAACCTAGAATCTCATTATAGGGAACTCAAGGGAAAACACTGCTAGGAGAACTACGAGAAAAAACAACAACACTTATTGTTATAGTGCAACTCCCATGGGAGTTCACTCTTCTTTCCTGACAACCTGTCCCTTCAATATCTAGCTCCAAAACACTCTGACATCTTGCAGAATTCACCCAACCTTTCTACTCTATATTTGGTGCTCTTCTTCCCTACTCTCTTATTGTTGTTCATGCCCAAACTCAATGTGAAAAACTATATTTTCCCCCTATATGAATTTTCTCTATTTTCCCCAATGTTGATTATACTTCAGCCCCATGCTCCCCAATAACTATGGGATGTGACTCTCACACCCACCCTATAATAGGTATTCAATGATTGGGCTCTCACACACTTAAATAAAAAATATAAGTTATCCCCAATGATGATAAAAATCAGAAAATTGGGTTTGGATTAATACCCATAAATAATTTCCCCCTTGGACCCATCTTAGACACTCTCAAGTTTTTTGGAAAACTCATCCCTCATCTGTATCAATGTCCCCCAGTAGTTGGCATCAAGTTTTATTTATCAAAATTCATAAAATAAACTCTACACATTACATCGCTTGGCCATAGCCACATGCATATCCACATTATGAATTAATTATAGTGGGGATGCTACATTCCCCCTCCCCTACAATTATACCGTCCTCAATGCACACCACCATGCCAATATATATATATATA
>SNQJ01S0042358.1:162874-192099 GCA_010110895.2 Picea sitchensis
ATATATATATATATATATATATATATATATATATATATATATATATATATAATAAATTCTGCAATATGTTTCTCTCCAACAACATTTCCAACCATAATATCTCGATCTTATCAACCTGTTGACCCAAAGAATGCACCCCCTTCACTACCTTTAGTCCATCAGACTACACCATTTTTTTATCAGGGATATCAAAGAGTGTGAACAAGAATTCAAATATGTGGTTCCATAACTCTAGCTACCCCAAAAATGGAGTCTTTCATTTTTAGCTTCTATTTTCTTCAAAATTGACAAATATTTGTGGGTATTCATCTCGCATAGTTTCTTTGTGTTCCCACATTGCATCTTCAGGACCGTAGTAGGTCCATTGAACCTTTACAAGACCTGTGGATTTTTTCCTGAGCAATTTGAATTTCCAGTCCAGGATGCATAATGGTTCCACCCAGAAATCCCCTCCGTGTTCCACCTAGATCACAGTCCAATCAATTATGTAGATAGAATCAGAAACATGAAATAAATTATTCATTTTCAAGATGCAGGAAATGCTGACATGTATGCAACCGACCCTATCTTCTCTAATATTTCAAGCCCACAAAATAAGGGTTCCTCTCACAGTCTTCTCACAGCTCATTATCCCACAACCCACTAGTATTCTCCTATAGCTATCTTGAATTTCCTCCATCTCTCTTCCTCTTGACCTTCCTAACCCAATGAATATACCACTTCATTTATCTCATTCCATCAAACATCCCATTCATTTATTTGGGTCTCTCTGAAATAGGTAACTGAGAATCTCACTGTAGGGAACTCAAGGGAATTCATTTCCAGGAGAACAATGAGCAATAAGCAAATGTGTTGTTATAGTGAAACCCCTACATGAGTTCACTCTTCAGGCCTGAAATCCTGTCCCTTCAGTCTCCATCTCCAAAACACTCCAAAAACACTCCGACATCCTGTAGAATTCACCCAGCCTTTCTTCTCTAGATTTGGTGCTTTTTTTCCCTACTCTCTGCTTATTGTTCATGCCCAGACTCAATGTGAAAAACTACCTTTTCTCCCCATATGAATTTCCTATATTTTTCCAAAACAATTGACTGATCACTCTACCCAATGTTGATTATACTTCAGCCCCATGCTCCCCATTAACTATGGGATGTGACTCTCACACCCACCCTATAACAGGTATTCAATGATTAGACTCTCACACACTCAAATAAAAAATAGAAGTTATCCCCAATGATCATAAAAATCAGAAAACTAGGTTTGGATTAATACTTATAAATAATTTCCCCTTTGGACCCATCTTAGACACTCTATTCTTTTGTGGAAATCTCATCCCCCATCTCTATCCATGTCCCCCAATAGATAGCATCACATTTTATTTATCAAAATTCAGAAAATACATTCTACATATTACATCACTTGTCCATAGCCACATTCATATCTACATTATGCATTAATTATAGTGGGGATGTTAGATTCCCCCTCCCCTACAATTATGCACCTTCCTCAGTGCAAACCACCATGCCAATATATATATTTACATTATAATGTTTAGAAAAATTCTACAATCTGTTTACTCTCCAACAACAGTTCCAACCATAATCTCTCAATCTTATCAACTTGTTGACCCAAGGAATGCACCCCCTTCACTACCTTCATTCCATCAGACTACACCATTTTTTTATTAGGGCTATCATTGTAGGTGACCAAGAATTCAAATATGTGGTTCCATAACTCTAGCTACCCAAAAATGGAGTCTTGCATTTTTAGCTTCTATTTTCTTCAAATTGACAAATATTTGTGGGTATTCCTCTCGCATAGTTTCTTCGTGTTCCCACATTGCATCTTCATGACCATAGAAGGTCCATTGAACCTTTACAATCCCTATGGATTTGTTCCTAAGAAATTTGAATTTCTAGTCCAGGATGCATACTGGTTCCACCTAGAAATCTCCTTTGTGTTCCACCTAGATCACAGTCCAATCAATTATGTAGTCAGGTTCATGCACATATTTATTTAATAATGACACATGAAATACATTATGCACTCTCATGGATTTGAGGAATTCTATCATGTATGCAACTGAACCTATCTTATCTAATATTTCAAAAGGTCCACAATATCTTGCTTCCAACTTTGGGCAGCAACACATTCTTATCGAACTTCTTTTTTCTTTAACTTTTAGAAAAAATGTGTTCGCCCACTTTAAAATGCCTAAAAAGTATGTGCTTTTCTTCATAACTTTTTTTCCTATCATGGGAAGCCTTTAAATTCTATTTGATCCTTGTCATCTACTCTTCCATTTCCTTTAACAATTCTATTTTAATGAAAACTATGTCATCTAGGTTATCCCAGCTCACTAGTGTGTTACACTTCCTGCTATAAACTGCTTCAAATGGGATAATTTTTAATGAGGCTTGATACCCATTATTGTAATCAAACTCTACTAAGTATATGTAATCTTCCCACTTTGATGGTTGGTCCATCACATACATTATGAGAATGTCTTCAATGATTCTGTTAATCCTCTTTGTTTTCCCATATGACTCTGGGTGATACAATGTACTGAGATTTGAATTTGTTCCAAATCCTTTTAAAAAACCTTTCTAAAAGTTAGAGGTAAACTTTGGATCTTTATCTGAAAAAATTTCCTTAGGCACCCCATGTAGCTTATCAACTTCCTTCATGTAACTCTCTAAAATTTTTGTTGTCTTGTGTGTAGTCTTCACAGGAATAAAATGTGCAACCTTAGTTAATTTATCCACCACCACCATGATGGAATCATGCCGCTTCACTGTTGTGGGAATCTTTTTAATGAAATCAATTGTAAGTACTTCCCATTTCTAGTGAGGAATGGGAAATGGTTGTAACATAACTGCTGAATGTCTATGATACGTCTTCTCTTTCTAGCACTCTAGACACCTGGATATGTAATTAGCCAGATATTTCTTCATTCTTAGCCAAAAGTATTGGCTTCTTATAGCTGCAAATTTTTCCTGATATCCTGGGTGCCCAACATATGGAACATTATGCATTTCCATCAAAATTATATTTTTCATCTCTCTCAAATTTAGCACATATATTTTCCCCCTGTACATGAGGATTTCATCCTCTTTCAGCTCATAATAATCAATTTTCTCTTGTAAAATGCCTAGTTGTAATGTTTCTTTTATTTTTAAATATTGTTGATGTTATGACCCAAGGAGGGCATATATATGGATAAATGTATATGATATAACCCTAAGGGGGGGCATATATGGGCCTAAATATACATGCAATGTGTAAATATATACATAATGGGGTCATCCTAGTAGAAAAGGGGCCTCATGTGCAAGTGTGAATATATATGTAAGAGATCATGTATTCATTATTAAAGATGTGGATTGTGAAGTATGAAAGGTATTTGGTTATTTGGAGGGGGCTCCCCTATTATTTAAGGAGTTATTGCATAACTTATCTATATTGGAGTTGTTCTCCATGTTCACATTCTATACATGGTGTGTACTTCTCTTCTTTTATGATATTTTAAGCATTTGGTTCATTACATTTGGTATTAGAGCTCATTGATCCTAGGGTTTTTCTTCTCCAAGAAATTCATCGTAGAATTTTCGCTATAAATTTGTTTTGGGGAGGATTTAGAACATGTAAGTCGAATTTTATTCAGAGAAAATATCAAGGTATTTGTGGTAAATATTTCATCTTCKCGGTCATCATACGTTTGGAGATACACCCTATGGAAGATAGGGTATCTTACTAGTCCTACTAACTAGTCTTAAACATATGTTCTTGGTAAAATAGTCATATATTATTCTGAGAGGATCCAAATGTTAGAAAAACAAGATCGTGGAGCAATAAAATAAAAAAAATATGGAAATAAAACACATAATATACATAATACAATAAAGACACAAATAGATGTGGTTCACCCAGTGTGGGCTACGTCCACCAGAGAAATTGCCAAGTCCTTCCTTTTTATTATCTGGCAAAATGAAGGGATACAACCTACAACCCAACCACTGTAACTTCTTCTTCTTTCTCTTGCAATCTCCTCTCTCAGAATACAACATTCACGATAATCCACAGCCTCAATACAATTCCCTCATAACAGAGGGTTTCCTTCTACGGAAAAAAACCCTAAAAATAACTTCTATCATCAGATCTGCGACCTTATAATGAACGGTCCAGATTGACTACGAAGTTACAATATTTACAAGGAAATTTTTCCCAATATTTTTCTTCGGGGTTGTTTCCCCCAAATCCCCCGCCAGGGGGGGGCTACAAAAAATTTTGTCACCCCCCTGGACCTCCCTGCCGACATTTGTGAGGGGGAAAGCCTCCCCACACCCCCTCGTTAGGGAATGGGGTCCAAGCACGGCTGAAACAAACCTATGAATCAGGAAGATAATCAAGCTCCACAACCAACAATCTCCCACTTGGAGACTGATCACAACAACTCCATTGTTGTTGTACCTATTGGAATATACTCCACCCTGGACCTGAAAATTTCTCATCTTCACCTTAATTCTTGAATACCAAATGAAACATAGCAGGAACTGATTTTCTCCCTTACTACTCCCTTTGTTAACATGTCTGTGGGATTTTGGCTAGTATGTATCTTTTCCAACTTCAAATGTCCATCTTCCAAGTCAGATCGTATGAAATGGTACCTAAGTTGTATATTCTTAGTCTTTGAATGGAAGGATGAGTTCTTTACAAAATGAATGACACTCTCACTGTCATAGTACAACCTACTATTCTCCTGCTTCTTTCACAATTTTAACCCTTATGAACTAAGAATGTATTATGTAATCATGACTTAGGCTAGTGAGCCAATAAAGTTGAAATGGGGCCAGAGTGCCTAGGAAATGTAATACTTAATATACATTAATAAAATACACCATTGGTTGCAAGATGGACAAGGACAAAAGATATAGGGGGATATGATTCCACGAGAGAGGGGGCTTGAGGGGCTACGTCTTTTTATTATTATTGTTTTATTTACCCATAATTGTTTTTATGGAGAAAAGGGGTTACATGAGCTTCTTGGGAGGGAGTCCATGTGGTGCTTGTCTTCATATAATTATTTAAACATACCTTGGGGGTTGTTTTGGTTCTTCTTCTTTTTCTTCTTCCCCTTTCACTCACTCTTTCTAATTCGTATGCTCTTGGTCTGAGCATGGATACAAATGGTTGTTTGGGTGGCTCTTGGTTAAGTTTTCTCATAGTTATGAATCATGAGAGTCCAGCATGGATATTTCATGACTAGTAGCACTGGAGCCCTGGAGAGAGATGGAACAACCTGAGGGACTGCATGGTAGAGAAAGGTGTTCATTTCTTTGGGTTGTGTAGGATGAGGGGGAAAGAGAGTTGGAAATTCAAATTTATTGGGAGGTTGGGAAACCTGAGAGCTATTTAGCCAACAATTGTGTGTTTTTAGATTTTTCCTAGGACCTGTCTGTTAGTGCTCTGTAAACTTTGTTTGGCTGAGAAAATTAATGACAGAGGCAACCTATAAACCAATTTTGAGGCCGAAAACTAGCCTTTTCGACCCAGAGAGGGCTCTCTCTGAGTCTTCTTCTCTGTAAAGGATATGGATTTAAACTGTCGGCTAGATTTAACACTTTTGTACAATATTTATGGTTCTATTGTCGAAGGAAGAAATACCTCGGGCTATGGATTCAATTTAAGAAAACGATATGAACAAATGACTTAGTGACTGAACTTGAGAGGATAAAGGCTAAGTAAGCAGCAATATTTTAGTTAAAATCATTATGTGTGGTGAGAGAAAAATACATGAAGAAACTCGGAGCACCGTTGGGGATGAATTCAGAGTTCACTTAGAAGAAACACATTAGTCTAAATGGCACGAATCTAGAGCACCGCACGGTGAATTATAGATTCGAAATAACGTTATGATTTATACAAAATATAGATATGAATATAAAGAACACATGAAAGAACGTACACAAAGAGAGAGTACAATACATAAAATCGCTACAATTAGAATATTTTCGTCAAATTTTCAAGACCTTTGCATTAAGTTTCAATCGAGTTCGAAAGCTACAATCAATAGTCACTGTCTACACTATTTTTCCAACCAACCTGGCTTACATTGAAAAGAAGAAATATACACACAAGGGTGTGTCACTCGGGCTACCCTTCTCTCTAAGCACTATCCCTAGAAATTAGGCTCTAACTATTCTCTACTAGATGACTCTTCGTATGGAACTTTACTAAAAATAGAAAATGACTATACTTGATCGCACAATAACCAACGTCTTTGCCATGACAGTTTGGTCATCCGCAAACTTTCATCGTTAGAGAGTGATGTGTCGATGCTTTTCCTTTGACAGGGTATCTGGAAGATCAAGTGCTTTGTCAGACTCCTGCCACCCATTGTAACGGCCTTGATTTCTATTGCGTGATCATTTGTTGGAGCGTGCATGTGGAGGGTAACCGCGGACTGTCGCAGGTGTTTCCAAGATGACAACACCAGCTAGCGAAAAACTCCTTTCTTCAAGTTGTCGCATGTCCAATGTACACCTGTCCTTTGTAATAGATGGTCTCCAACGTTTCGCATTGTATGCTTGCCACGCAGGTACCTGTCAGAGTACCTACTTCCCGGTGAAAAACAAGACAGAGGGAGACAAAATCTACGTCACGTTTGAGAAGACAAAAATGTAGTCAGTCGATCGAGCTTCTGGCATCGTCTGTATTTTTGATATCTGAAGAGCTCTCCTGGGAGACCAGTTGCGCCTTTTCAGATTCATTACTTTTCTTTTCAAAACTGTGTTCCCTTTCGGCCTCCTCTTTACTGCTAACCATTGTCTGCGCTTGGTTTAGCTACTGCGACAATTCACGAATATATGTGCCTTCAGTGTCTGTCCTTCTCCTTCTGTCATAGGTTTCTCGACTTGGACCTTCAAAAGGTTCCATCCGAATGGCATGCATGAGTAACTCTTCGACGACCTACTTTGTGCACAGCTCGCTCGGGATATGGGCCTCCTTAGTCTCTTTGTTCTTCCTTGGCCTACCCCTCTTTTGAGTTATCGATTGTTGGGGATATGGGGCTTCCAATGTCTTCCCTTCTTCTGCCTTTGCGCGGTGATATGTTACCTTCCCTATGGGTAGAGGGGAATATCCCTTGGGGTCCCTAGGGATGTTGGCTGTGAGTAGAAACGAATCCCATTTTTTTCCCAATCGTTGCAACTCCTCAACTATCAATAATTTTATCAATAAGACATGAGATAGTTTCTTCTTCGGCTGGTTTGCTTTAGCCTGGACGTTGTCTGCCATTTATTGGAGGCTTTGGGGCAAGAAGAAAGGAGGATTTAATGGTCTCCTTCCTGTGAAATGCATCAACAATCTGATGTGATGTGTGTGTATTCTGTCAAATCTTCCTTCACAGGTGAAATCTTTCCTAATCACTCCCAGGAGCTTCCGGAAAGGATCTCGTAGATATCGACCTGGAATGCCCACTTCGACCTTCTCATTTAAACAATCTGGTTTGATAAATTCCTCGTAACATAGCACATCCAAAGGCATTCCTTTAGACCACCTTTCGCCATGTGGGGGGATCTCTGTTGCGGATGACAAGGTTTCCTCTGTCACCTGGAATGTACTTCCTGCAATTACTACACGGAGCCTGTTGAAACTGATCGTGAACTGTTCCTCCATATTTACGTTGAATCCTTGTATTTTCCTACAAAAGACCATGCATCTGACCTATTCAAAAGATGCTCTGACATCCAGATCTTCATTTACCAACGTCAATTTTTTAAGCTCAGGCCCCACATTTCTGCTACTTCGTACACCTTTCCTTATGTTCTAGGATGTTTCCATGCTGCACCACGTATTTATTATGCATGTGATGGATTTAACATGGACCCACAATGGTAAACTCGATTGGCTCTGGTTTGTGACACGGCTGATGGAAATTGACTTCCTTGCAGCGAGAAACTCAAGGCTCATAGGAAGAATTATAGACAATGCATAAACTTGGATGGTGAACAAAATACATGCAGAGAAATCGGATTTTATAATTGGGCGGGCGAGAGATGGAATCATGCCAGGGGAAACTGAATCCATGGTGACTGGAGGTTTTAAAGCAAGCTGAATATTTTTGCAACACATCCATGCGACTGGTACACTTTGAGGCGTGTAAAGTACAATTGATAAGAGCTACAGAGTATACGTGATCTGAGTGTCGTGCTTTTTCATTCTTTATGACTTCATAATGAGATGATGATGGTCATTGCGTCTGCGATGTGACTTCTATTTAACAACTTGCCTCGACCTTTGGCACGTAAAACCTTCTCTTTTGACAGGACCCGACTCTTTGGGAAAATACCTTTACCACTTAGACATGCTTTGATTCTGACATCCCTTCCCAAATCCAAGGGCCAATCAACCACTTGTTGACTTCGACCCATTTGTTTTTTTGTACCAAAACTCACACACTTTGACACACGAACCATGACTCGACTAAGACTGACTCTAACTAAAAAAATGATGGCGCTAACAACTGGCTCCAATGGGGATGCTATCCTACCAGGGAGGTGGTAGAGAACAACAGACCAGGTGTCTGACCATTGGGCCTTATTCGACTCCCAGACTCTGAAAAAATGGAGAATAAAAACACAACCTAGGCCTTCTTGACAAAGTTTCAACCAGACTCAACATAAACTTAGGGCCTTCACTCTGGGATTTAATTTTCTGCTGACATACTGACTCGAAATGCCTTCTTTGAAAACAAAAATGAAACGGCTATTTACAATGACAAGGAAAAATGAAACATACCTTACTGAACCAGATACTGTTTAAGGAACTTGCCATTCACAGGCCCTCTGCCAGTGGACTCTCNTGACATACTGACTCGAAATGCCTTCTTTGAAAACAAAAATGAAACGGCTATTTACAATGACAAGGAAAAATGAAACATACCTTACTGAACCAGATACTGTTTAAGGAACTTGCCATTCACAGGCCCTCTGCCAGTGGACTCTCCGTTAATATCTTCTAACAGATATGCATTGTTCCCGTGGTATGCGCTGATTCTGAAAGGACCCATCCAAAGATGATTGAATTTTCCATGTTTTCCCTTGTGGCCGTTCCTCACGTCCCACTTTAGCACCAGATCCTCCACCTGGAATTCCTCTTGTTTAGAGTGCTTGTCGAAAGTTTTCTTCATCCTGACTTGGTGAAATTTTGATCGGTTGTAAACCTTCTCCCTCATCTGTTTCACATGAATAAACTTATTTATCCTTCTCTGAGTTTCGTTTGTCTTGGTCTGTTTCTCTTGCAGCAACTTCCTGACGGGAAATCCCAGTGAGGTAGAAAAAACCGCGTCCGCGCCATATACGATCTGGAATGGCGATCTGGAGATGGAATTTTTGGTAGCGAATCTGTCCACCCATAGTGAATAAATTATGTTCTTATTCCATGCCTTCTTTTTGTCCTACATGAGTCTTTTAATGATCCCGGTTAAGCTTTTATTTGACGATTCTGCTAACTCGTTACCCTGTGGGTAATACGTTGTGGAATGTCTCAGGGTTATATTGTAATCCTTTCAAAACTTTTCCATTTTCTTGGAGTCAAATGCAGTTGCATTATCTTTGATGATCTTGATAGGGCACCCGAACCTAGACACTATGTTGGTCTCCAAAAACTGAATGATGACTGTATTGGTAGCCTACTTTGTTGGAACTGCTTCGATCCATTTTTTGAAGTAATCCCTAGCTATGAGTATCCATCTGTTTTGCATCGAGGATGGTGGATAAATTTATCCTATAAAGTCCAGGCCCCATTGCATGAACGACACTTCGAATGAGATCGGTTTCAGTGGCAGGGGTTGCATCTTTCTCCTTCCATCAAATATCTAGCACTCGTGGCAACTGTAAAATTCTTTGTACACATTTGCGAAGATGTTGGACCAATCGTAACCTTCCCTTAAAATTTTATACGCGGTGGTTTTCTAGTAGTGCTGTCCTTCGCAGTCACCTTTGTGGAATTCTCTGATAGCTCATTTTACGTCCTCTTCTAGTAAGCAACTTAGCAATATCCCTCCGGGATCTTTCCAATACAGAGAGTTATCTAAGATGTAGAACTTAGTGGCCTTCAAATTTAATAACATGGCCTTGGTCTTACTTAACCCTGGATGATCTTGTAGATTCTTCAATACATAAATGATGTTTGTATACCAAGGTGAATCGATGAATTTTTTAGACACCCACGCGGTTGTTTCTTCTTGAGTATTTTCTGATAGATCAACAATGAATTTTATTCCCAGAACGTCGCAGTTCGACTGTGTAATCATATTTGCAAGGCCCTAAACTTTAATCATCTTTGTGGGCTTGATCTCAAGGTCATATTCCAACATGATTTTGATCCACTTACCTCTTCTTCCCTCAAGGTCAGGCTGAGTCAAGATGTCTTTGACTGAGTTGTTGGGTACATAAGTGACCATGTGGGAATGTAGTATGTAAGTCCTGAACTCCTTGAGAAATTTCACTAAGGCGTATGATTGTTTCTCCATAATTCCATACCTCATTGGGGAATCTCTCAGCGTCCTGCTGAAGTAGGATATAGAATTTTCAAAATTCTGATCGTCCTTTTGTAACAGTACGCCAACAATAGTATGCTCTGAGGCGAATGAGAACAAGATGAAGTCCTTTGTGAAATATGGGTTGGCCAATACGAGAGATTTGGTCAGCACTACCTTGATGTCTTCAAATGATCTCCTGGCTTCGGGGTTCCATTTGATCTTGTTTCCCTTTCTAATCATGTTGGTGATATGCTTTATAATTTCTGCCAGATTTGGGATGAACCTTCTCAAGAAATTCACCTTTCCCGGGAAGGATTGTACCTCCTTCTTACTGCGAGGAGTGATGATTTTGAGGATTCCTTCTACCCTACTGGGATCGATATTTATACCCTCCTTCAAGATGATGTGCCCCTACAATTTCCCTTATTTCATTCCAAAATGCGATTTTTTTAGATTAAATGATAGGCCGAACCTCCTACATTTCTGGAAGACCCTCTTCAGATTCTCAAGGTGTTGTTTGTCGGAGTCAGAATACACTATGATGTCATTCAGGTAGATCACAATAAATTTTTCCTTTTCCTCATGAAATTCTATTTCCATCGCCCTCTGGAAGGTAGCTCCATCATTCATAAGGCCAAACGACATTTTTGTGTACATGAACGTACCCCATGGTGTCGTGAAAGTTGTCTTTTCCCAGTCATCCGACTCTACCATGATCTAATTGTAACCTGAAAAATCATCCAGCATAGACATCTTCTGGGATCAAACTACCTTCTGCAAAATATAGTCTATTTTAGGGAGTGGGTAGTTGTACTTGAGGGATACTTTGTTCAATTTTCTAAAATCCCCACACAACTTTATTTCACCGCTCTTTTTCCTTACAGGAACTAGGTTGGCAACCCATTTAGAAAATCTTAAAGAAACAATAATTTTGTCTTCGAAGAGTTTCTTTACCTCTTTTTTAATTAGCTGTAGCAATAGGGTTTGATCCGTCTTATCTTTTTCTTGAATGGTTTTTGGTCTTTTTTGAGAGGAATGACGTGTTGAATTACTTTAGTGTAGTATAACTTCAAGTCATCATAACTCCTGGTGAAAACGTCGGGAAAATATTTCATGAGTTTGATGTAGTCTTGTTTGACCTCTGAATTGAGCGTCTTTGACAATTTGATTATCCTCAAATTCTCCTGGGTCCCGATGTTGCAATCCTCGACATCATCATCATTTGCGGTGATCTTGGGATTTCAAGCCACATTGTTTTCATCAAACAAATTTTCCAACGAAACCAATCCTTTGGGGATGATATTATTCTTTATTTGCATTATGTCCCTCCCAACTATCTAGTTCCGAAAGGGGTCCTCATTACTACACACAGTTGCACTTTCATCTTCGTCGCAACAACACTCATCATCAATGTTTACATTAGCGAACTCGTCGCTCATTTGGAGAAATCTCTCCACCTGTTTGTCATCCTCAAACACCTGCCAATACTTGATATTATCGGGCACCATCAGCCTGTGTTTGACTTCGATCTCATACTTTCTGTTGGGTAAAATGGGAATTTTAAAAACTGAGGCCGAGGTGGCCAAGGCATCTGCAATTTGATTCTGCCCCTTGGGATCGCTGACAAATTATACTTCGAGAACTCTTTGAGGATTTCCAGCACGAGGTTCCTTTATTCCCTTAGTCTGGAATGCTTAGACTGGTATATACCTTTCACTTGGTTTATGATGAGATCAGAGTCTCCATGCATCGTTATCCTCTTTGTGCCCAATTCTTTCAAAACTCTTAGACCCAAAATCAATGCTTCATACTCCGCCATATTATTTTTACAATCAAAGGTGAGTTTGTATGAGAAAATTTTTGTGCCTACCTTGGGAAGAATTATCCACACACTGGCCCATGATCCTTCCTTGCTAACATCTCTGTTGAAGTTCATGTTCCACATCTCGTTCTTCACGCGGTTCCTTGGGTCTACGCACTCTGCTTCTCGTCGCGTGGCTTTATCCTCGACAACCATGACGACCCTCGACTCTTCCTCTTCAAAGCTTAGGTTATTGTAAAATATGGAGGAGTCGATCTCAATGTCGACGGGGTAGATAGGTTGGTTATTCGGCTGGGTCTTGCTACTCACCATGTATTTTAGCAGCACCTCTATGTAGAACTGTCTCTCTTGGCCGAAGACAAGAATAGTGGCGTACAACATATCCATCTATAGGGTTCCCTTCAATTTCGCGACCCACATCCTGGACAATAGCATGCCAAATTTAGGGGGTTTATCGTCCACAACCATTTCCATAACCAGATTCTTAGAATGGATTTGGTCTATCAACACAACCAAATATTTGATCAAAACCAAACATTTCACTTTCCTTGAATCAAAAGAAAAAATATCCTTATAGGGCCTGGTGATGTCCAAACCCAATGCATCCATGATCACCTTGGGCATGAGATTGTGCGATGTGCCTAAATCCAACATGGAGTTATGAAAATTCATGTCATGGACCTTGAGACTGACATAGAACAAGGGAACGTCCTCAGTATCGCCTGTTTCCTCCATGCACGGACCATCCAAAATGGCAGGGTGGTCATCCTGGATGTTCAGGGTGTCGGGAGTCTCTCCCATCTTTAATTTTAATAATATGATCCCGATATTCTCCTTTCTTGATGAGATCGTTCAAAGGGACAGATATTTTAATATTGGCCATTTCATTCTCAAAGTTAAAAGGGGGGGATACTTTTTCTACCTCTTTGACACCTGTCTCTTGGCTCGCTTTTGGCTCTTTCCTTTGAACCTCCTCCTTTGAATTTCCCTTTTTAGTCGCATCCTTGGTTGGGTTGTCTTTCTTTGGTCGACTCATGGAAGGGGTGTCTGCTTGGGGTTCCCTTATAGGATTCATATGTTGAGGTTCTGTAGACGTTTTTCTTCTCCTGAGGTTGTATTGTGTTTGGAACTTCATGATGGCATTGTGATAACCCTTCCTGAATTCCTTTGTTTCCCAAGACAGCGTGTCATCCGTCTCCAGTATAATATCATCATTTATATTCATGTATTGATCATGTTCTCCCTTCGTTAAGAACACACACGTGTTTGTGTCATCGCAAAAATGCATTTGATCTTGGATCATATAATCAAAATCTTCGTCTGCGTAATTATTCTGGAATGAGAGCCTTATTTGTTGATCGCCCTGGTCTCTTTGTTCCCTCTACCTAATCTGCAGGACCAGACCTCTTCTAAGGTTCTGATTTTCGGGTTGGAGATCATGTTATGCTCAGGTGGCGGACTTGTTACCCATGGACATTCTTTCCATCAGCTTCTCCATCGTCTTCATCATCAAGTCAAACTTTTCATCTGAGGGTCGAGAATTTGACGACTGCATGTCTCCTTGGGGCTTCTTCCCGCCTTTGTTGAATTTTTGTTTGATCTTCCCCGATGCCATTAGGCTTACCTTGACTTTGATTGCCTCATTCATCATGGCATCTAAATTAGCAGATCTTCTCTCCCTCAACAACAAGGAGAAATTGTTGTCAAAGGATTCGATGTATTGAAGTTGCGCAACCCTGGGAGGCGGTTGGACTTCTGCGGAGATTGAGTTGTAGACTCTCATGAAATGGGTCGAGAACTATTGCATTGTATCCTTCGGTGCTCTCTTCATATTGTTGTACTGCGTCAGTAGCTTCAAAGGATTCTTTTTGTCTCCCCATCTAGCAATGAATGATGTTTCAAACACGGCGAAGTTGGGGATGCTTGCTGCTTGGAGGTCCTTAAACCACTTTCTAACCTCCCCCGAAAGACTCTACGTGAACAACTGCATATTCACATATTCATGATCCACCTCTTCTAGATCAAAAAAATCATTGAACCAATCCAAGTGCTTTTGGCCAGAGGTGTTTTCCTCGACATCATACAACTTGATCCTTTGGTTGTAGTTCTGGGGAAAATCATGTAGTTGGGTTGGCAGAGAAAGTGGGGAAAATCTGGTGGCCATTTCTCTAGGAGGGTATGGGATTTGTGGGATGTTATGAGCGGTATTTGCAGCTTGCAGGATTTTTTTTGGTATCATAGATTGAAACCTCTTCTCGTCGAAGACTATATCATCCAAGTTGGTTTCTGATTTAGACCTTAACAAGGTTTGTTCGAGCAAGGTGTCAAAATCAAGGTCATCAATGATTTGTGCATCGTCCTTGGGTAAGGAAAAGCTTCTGTCCAGGTAATAGAATGGGTCTGATGCTTGCTCCCTTTCCCTACACAGAAGTTTCTCAGGATCACACATGGGCTCTACAAGGTTCGGGTCAGGATTGGCTCTGGTATAAATTGTCTTTAGAGCTAGGGTTCTTGAGTCATGCTACTCTGTGCTACTAGTCTCTTTAACTGGAGTTTCCAGGGTAAAGGTTTCAACCAATATAGATGTTTTTCCCACTATTACCCTCAGGGGTCAAAACTGTAGATTTAGTCATTCTCCCAGGGAAAGTTTCATTCAATTCTATCCTCGACAACAATACCAGAATGTTAGTGCTCTGTAAACTTTGTTCAGCTGATAAAATGAATGACAGAGGCAACCTACAAACCAACTTTGAGGCCGAAAACTAGCCTTTCTGACCCGGATATGGATCTCTCTGATACCTTGTTTCTGTACAGATTATGGCTTTAAACTATCGACTAGATTTAACACTTTTGTACAATATTTCTGGTTCTATTGGTGAAGGAAAGAAAGACCTCGGGCTATGGAGTCAATTTAAGAAAATGATAGGAACAAATGACTTAGTGACTAAAATTGAGAGGAAAAAGACTAAGTAAGCAACAATATTTCAGTTAAAAATAGTTATGTGTGGTGAGAGAAAAACACATGAAGAAACTTGGAGCACCGCTAGGGATGAATTTAGAGTTCACTTGAAAGAAACATAGTAGTCTAAATGACACGAATCTAGAGCATTGTACGGTGAATTATAGATTCGAAATAACGTTCTGATTTAGACAAATTATAGATATGAATATAAAGAACACGAGAAAGCATGTACACAAAGAGAGACTACAATACAACAAACTGCTACCATTATAATCTTTTCGTCAATTTTTCAGGACCTTTGCATTAAGTTTCAATCGAGTTCGAAAGATACAATCAATAGTCACTGTCTACACTGTTTTTCCAACCAACCTGGCTTACATTGAAAAGATGAAATATATAGACAAGGGTGTGTCGCTCAGGCTACCCTGCTCTCTAACCACTATCCCAGCTAGAAATTAGGCTCTGACTATTCTCTGCTAGATGACTCTTCATATGGAACTTTACTAAAAATAGAAACTGACTATATTTGATCGCATAATAACCGATGTCTTTGCCACGACAATTTGGTCATCAATAATATTTCATCATTAGAGAGTGATGTGCCGATCCTTTTCCTTTGATAGGGTATCTAGGCGATCAAGTGATCTGTCAGACTCCTGCCACCCATTGTAAGGGCCTTGATTTCTGTCACGCAATCATTTGATGGAGCGTGCATGTGGCAGGTAACCGCAGACTGTCACAGGTGTTTCCAAGATGACAACACCAGCTAGGGGAACACGCCTTTCTTCAAGTTGTCACGTGTCCAACATACACCTGTCCTTTGTAATATATGGTCTCCAAATTTCGCGTCGTATGCTTGTCGCGTGGGTACCTGTCAAAGTACCTACTTTCCAATGGAAAACAAGACATGGGGAGATAAAATCTGCATTACGTTTGAGAAGACAAAAATGGAGTCGGTCAATCATGCTTTTGGCCTAGTCTGCAGTTTTGATATCTGAAGCACTCTCCTGAGAGACTAGTTGTGCATTTTCAAATTCATTATCTGTCTTTGCAAAACCGCGCTTTGTTTCATCCTCCTCTACGCATTGGCTAGAGTTGCAAAGACATTTTCCAGGGCTGATCCACATTCGTTGAAGTGATTTGCATTTATTTCTTCTAACATCCTATGTGCTTCACGTAGTTGGATGATTGTATCTTGCGCTTCCCTAAGCTGCCTCTTAATCCAAGTCATGTTTCCCACTCAGCCCTATGATGTTGATGCCTTGAGGGTCTCTGTTGCTAATTGTTGTCTCAACTCCCTATTCTCCTGGTATAGCTCGGCAATAGTGAGTTGCATTTGCTTTAGTTGTTGCAATGGTTCATGAATATATGTGCCTTCAATGTCTATCCTTATCCTTCTATCATAGGTTTCTCGACTTGGACCTTCAACAGGTTCCAGCCAAATGGCGCGCATGAGTAACTCTTCGACGACCGACTTTGTGTGCAGCTCGCTCGGGACTTGGGCCTCCCTGGTCTCTTTGTTCTTCCTTGTCCTACCCCTCTTATGGGGTATCAGTTGTTGGGGAGATGGGGCTTCCAATGTCTTCCCTTATTCCACCTCTGCGCGGTTAGATGTTACCTTCCCTGCGAGTAGAGGGGAATCTCCCTTGGGGTCCCTGGGGATGCCAGCTGTGAGTAGAAATGAATCCTAGTTTTTTCCCAATCAACGCAACTCCTCAACTATCAACAATTTTATCAATGAGAAATGAGATAATTTCTTCTTCGGCTGGTTTGCTTTGGCCCAGATGCTTTCTGCCATTTCTTGGAAGATTTGGTGCAAGAAGAAAGGTAGATTTAACGATTTCCTTCCTGTCAAATGCATCAAAAATCTGATGTGATGTGTGTGTATTCTGTCAAATCTTCCTTCACAGGTGAAATATTTCCTAATCACCCTCAGGAGCTTCCTGAAAGGCTTATGTAGATATTGACTTGGAATGCCTACTTTGACCTTCCTATTTAAATAGTATGGTTTGATAAGTTCCTCGTAACATAGCATGTCCAAAAGCATGCCTTTAGACCACCTTTCACCGCGTCGGGGAATCTCTATTGCGGTTGAAAGGGTTTCCTCTATCCCCTGGAATTTACTTCCTGCAATTACTATGCGGAACCCGTTGAAACTGAGCGCGAACTGTTCCACCATATTTACATTGAATCCTTGGATTTTCCTACAAAATACCATGCATCCGACCTATTCAAAAGTTGCTCTGAAATCCATATCTTCATTTACCAACGTCAAGTTTTGAGGCTCGAGCCTCACATTCCTACTAATCCGAGCACCTTTCCTTATGTTCTGGAATTTTTCCATGGTGCACCGCGTATTTGTTCTCCGCACGAAGGATTTAGCACAAACCCACAATGCTAACCTCGATTGGCCCAGGTTTGTGACACGGCTAATGGAAATTGACTTCCTTGCAGCGCTAAACTCATGGCTCGCGAGAAGACTTACAGACAATGCATAAACTTGGCTAGTGAATATAATACATGCAAAGAAACCAAATTTTATAATTGGGTAGGCGAGAGATGGAATCGTGCCAAGGGACATTGAATCCATGGTGACTGGACGTTTCGAAGGAAGCTAAAGATTTTCATAGCACATCCATGCGACAAGAACACTTTGGGGCATGTAAGTACAACTGATAAGAGATGCAGAGTATACGTGATATGAGCGCCATGATTTTTCATTCTTTCTGACTTCATAATGAGTTGATGATGGCCATTGCATATGCCGATGTGACTTCTATTTAACAACTGTCCTCGACCTTTGGCACGTAAAACCTTCTCTTCTGGCAGGACCCGAGTCTTTGGGAAAAGACCTTTACCACTTACACATGTTTTGATTCTAACATCCCTTCCTGACTCCAAGGGCCAACCGGCCACTTTCTAACTTCGATCCATTCGTTGTTCGATACCTGACCTCACACACTTTGACACATGGATCATGACTCGACTAAAAATGACGAATGGTAGTTTGGGTAGCTCTTGGTTAAGTTTTCTCATAGCTACGAAACCTGAGAGTCTTAGCATGGAGATTTCCTGACCAGTAGCATTGGATCCCTGGAGAGATGGAACAACCTGAGGGACTACATTGCAGAGAAATGTGTTCATTTCTTTGGGTTGTGCAGGCTGAGGGGGAAAGAGAGATGGAAATTCAGATTTGTTGTGAGGTTGGGAAACCTCAGAGCTATTTAGCCAACAATTGTTTGTTTTTAGATTTTTCCTAGGACCTGTCCTTGTGGATTCATAGCCCTTGCTCGCGGGTGACCTATTGTTGAGAGTAAATGAACAACAATGTCTTTGGTTTGGAGGAACGTCCTTGGTATGCAGCCAATTGGTGAATATTTACTTGAAAATATAAGTGCTCTCTGTCATGTGTTTTCTGTATAATGTATATTTTGTTGTGTATTTAATTATCTCCGAGATATGTATTTATAATATGCGTGTATGATGGTTATTTGTTGTGCATGGCAAATTGTTTATTTATTTTATGTTGTAGCATGGATAGTTTTTGATGCATGTTATTTTCATGCCTCTTAATTAACTTAGAAGTGATTCGAATTGAGATAAGTCATTGTGAAGTGAGTCCTTGGACTGCAGCGTGCCTCGCCTGTGGGTGGTTGGGCATGTTGCATTCGGGTAAAGTGGCGTAGCTTGGCCTATGGGTGGCTGGGTACATTACAAAATGGTATAATAGCTACTGGTTGAAACATCGAGCTAGTATGGGCGGGATCTGTTGGTCGGAGTCTTGTGGTTGAGATCAATTTATGACCTTGAAGTCAAAATCATCAGGAGGAATGGCATTGCAGAGTCCACGCAGAAGCTAGAACATCAGAAATCCTTTGTAAGGGATCGAAGGATCATGACCGTCCCTTTCAAATTTGGGAGCGATCGCCACCATGGGATCAAGAGAGATCTAGATCATTGGATCGAAGGGAAGGTGAAAAAGGGCCATCCGATAAAGGAAAAACCAAAGGTTGGGGTAAGGTTAAGTCCCAGTCGTCAGATCTAGATTGTTGATCATCAATCGTTGATTGAGGCCAAGTGCGCAAGGCAAGACTTCAGAACTTCACCGCTTCGGTGATCTTGGAAGGCAGGAAAATCCTGAACTGTTGAAGGCCGAAGTCTCGAAGTCTCGTCAGTCGTACAATATGATAGAAGGCAAGGGGGAATCTCCTCCATCGATCGTGGTTACCCGACTTTGACGACTTTGGGATTTTTAATTCTGAGACTTTTAAACCTTGTTGAACTACTACAACCTGGAGCCCTGGAGTGCCAAAGTCATGGAATTCTCGTCGACCATTAGATTGAGGGAAGAACTTCGAGAGTGTTGCAGGCCATCGGATCTAGCAGTGGTAGAAGGGTAGCAAAGTTCTAGAGCTTCAGAACCTCGCCACTTTAGAATTCGTTAGTTCGGGAGTATGGGGTTCATCTGGAGGGAGAAGCCTGAAGCCTAGAGTTAATTGCAGTAATTTCCTATGGGAGGAGTGTGAGTCATCGATTTCTTTCGATGTTCAGCTATCTGAGAGATAGCATGTTATGGAATCGGGAAACTTCCAAAGGTCAAAGTCCAGGATTTGATTGATGACATGGCGTATGTCATGTGGCAAGGGTGTCGTGTGGGGACACATGTCACTCTGATTTAGTAACTTTTGGACCCCGATCTATTTTTTTTTAGTGACACGTGGCACACGTTCCATGGGTCCACATCACCCTTGGTGAAATCATCATGTCGCATCCTCTCCTGGAGTATGTGACTCCGGGGGTGTCCAAGTTTCGGTCAGTGAAAAGTGTCGAAGTTCGAAGTTGCGAAGGCATGCAGACCGTCGATATGAGATCCTTTTATGACCTCTCTCGATCGTTGGATCAAGAAGAGGGAGAAAAGGTAAGTACTTCGGAGGATTGTCACTCCGGGGAAGTGGAAGACTCGGGAAAGGAAATATTTCGGAGCCCTAGAGCGCTCAATTTCTGAATTGGTTGAGAGTCGTATGTCTCAACACATGATTAAGTCGCAACCATCGATCTCGTTGAAGCCTCCATATGGGGGTGGGAGATTAAATATCAATTGTCCGCTTTTGCTAGTAGAGTTATTAAAGGCTTTGTCAAAGTGTAACTCTGGGGGAAAATAGAAGTTGACAGGGGAAAACAGTCGAAGGCCGAAGTCCAAAGGACTTGGTCCCAGCGTCGGTCCCATGCTAATGTAAAAAGGTCCTGGAATTAAACCATCCCCCAGATTTGGTGTTCATGCAAGCTCTTGTGTAGAAAAACACAAAGTGAGGCACTAAAGGGTGATTTAGCCTATGGTTTCAAGTTGTGGTCACGTGGAACTTGGTTTCAAGGAAGCTCCTTTGCAGTTTTCAATTTTCTGTATCATCTAAGGGGGATGAAAGTGGCTTTTTGGGGATCTCTAACTTTCAGCTCTGATATCTGATTGGGGCAAGAGTACAATCGTTGGAAATTTGATTCAGAGGATTTAGAGGAAAATAGAAGGGGACTGTTGTAATATAAATATTGATATAATTTTCTTCATGAATTAAATAGAAAAGCTACTTGTAAATTTAATTGACAATTTTGGATGATATGTATAATTCTAACCTTATGATTCTTGAAGATTTTGTCAGGATCAGAGGTATAATCATATCAATTCTAGTCTAGGATTAGATGTTAGGGTCATGGAAGCATGACAGAGATTACAGGAGTTGGATGAGGAAATCAAGAGCTATAGAGAAAGTAATGAAGGTGGACAAAGAACTCAAGAATAGTGGAATGAAATTATTAGTCAACAACTACAGGATCTGAATAAATTGTAGGTACTATAAAAGAAAGAACCCTCACATAGGATATCAAGCTAGTAGGTTAAATATTTCATGGATGGGAATAAAAGGAAAAGTATGATTGCCTTGCCTTGAAGGAGGAGAGGTGTAGAAATTTTAAAAGCTTAAGTGTGAAAGATATCCATTCCTGATATCATAGTTCACAACAAAAAGCAGGATGCCAATGCAGAGAATTGGGAATTCCCTCTCACTTGAAAAGTGTTATTGAGTGAAAATGGACTTCCATTGGGAATGGTATTAAGTGTGAAAGGTATGGTTTCACAAGGAAAGGTTAATGAAGTAACCTAATGGACAACTAGGAGTAATAGTATTTGATTTAAGAACGTTGTAGTAGAGTGATGGAATGTTTGAGCTACTTCATTCCAGGGTGTTGGAATGTTTCATAAAGGTAAAGTTGGATATGAATGCCTAGGAGAGGCTGATGAAAATAGAACACATTGGTTGGATTGCAAAATGGGAAAGTGGAACTTGGCTAGAAAGTGTTCAGACCAAGGAACCATAGTGCAGATGAGGATAATGGAAGAACAAAAGGATGCAAGGATCTGGAGGAGTTCAAGGACAACCAACTACAACATAAATAGATAAATAAATAAGTGAATTAAAATAGAAATGCACTAGGTTTCCTGAGGAATACAATGAAGTGAAAATGCATATGCTTTAGTAGGCATGCTGATAGTAAATGCTTAGTGCATATGGATGTGTAATTGCACATGCTTGGATATGCATATAACATGCTTGTGAACTTAGAATAGTCTATTATTATGAAATAATGTTTGAGTATGACTAATGATGTATTATGTATTTAGGAAAAATGATATAGCAGGGTTAAATATGTGGATGTTGTTGTTTCTTATGATTTCCATCTAGGTGAAGAACCATGAGGGTGGCAGGAATGGTGATCATAATGATGAAGGAGGAAGTCTGTGAGATTCTACAAATATTAGTTGGTCAGATAGAAACAAGTAGGTTGATAACAACCAGGAAGGTATGCATTTATTGTTTGTTGATGCATACATGTTGAAGGGGATTGAGGTAAGAATTCCCTCAGTTAATTTTCAATATTTAAAATGATATGTAATGGCCAAAGGCCTAGAGTATGTAAATTTTGTTGATGATAGAATGCATTTAGAAAAAATGTTGGTTGCATATTATGTTATGATTGGTTATGAGATCATAACCGGGTTAATTCAAGAGACATACTCCTTCTATAACAATGAATATACATAGAGCTAGTCATGTGTGAGACCATAATATGGTTGGATATGGAAGGGCCATTTCGATATGTGAGTTCTCAATGGTATCTACTATATAGATGATGTTTGGACTGCAACCTCTTTACCGACATTGAATAACACTTAAGAATTATATTCTTAGTGTTTTGTTTGGTTGAAAAGGAAGGTATCCAAATAGTCAGGAACGTAGTAGGAAGTTTGTGGATGATGTGTTGAGGCATTGTCCAGACCTTCCAACTCACCTTGGTGAATGCATGACATAGTTATGTGGTATTATGTAGTCAACGCAGGGATGCATTGTGTTAATGTGGCCATCGGTATTGGTACATTGATTGTTATTTTATTTAATAATTAATTGTTGCATTATGAAAAGCATGTGGTGCTAAGAATGAATAATGATGGATAGATGCATTATATTTAATATAAATACTCGTTGAAGGTGATTGGATTGTTTTTGTTACAATTCCAAGATCAGTTTTGGAGCTATTAAAAATGTTACAAGTGATAATAAAGGAATCATTGAATGCATTGGGTGAATGGATGTATATATTATATAACATAGAAATTTTTATGCTAACAGCTGAAATGATGTGAGTATTGCTAACTCATGAAGCTGAAAACCCTTCAGGAACTGTTAGATATTACAACAAGAAAGTTGCAGGTTAAAGAAACTACATAATGATAAATTACATGCAATCTTTGTTGAGGGGACAAAGTGATAAAAATATTTTTGGATAGAAGAAAGAATATATTAGCTGATAATACATGTGTATGTAATGATGAGTTCATTCCAATTGCTAATTGGATTAATATAAGTGATTGAATTGTAGTTGTAAACAATTATGAGATCACTTTGTGATTTTGTTTTGAATCGTTACCATGAATATATATATATATATATATAGCTTGTACATGAGATATTGACAATTTGTTTGGTTGAGGAATGTTGAAATTAGAGGAAGAAAGGGTATTGGATATGGCAGTGTTGTAAGCCCATAAAGAAGACCAATTCCTATTGCTTCAAGAGACAAATTATTATGAGTAGAAGCTCATGTCTGGAAATTTTATTTTTCCTATATAAAACAATTTTGGGAATTATAATTTAATAAATTACTGACGAATTATTTTGGTTGAATGTAGTTTAAGAAAATTATAGGTAGGATGGTATTGAATACGGCAGGGATGTAATCCCATAAGGAATACTGATATATACAACTGCAGAGCCAAACATTATGAGTAGAAATCTCATGCTTAGGAAAATTGTGTTTTCCTGTATAACACAGATTGACATTTATGATTGAAAATGATTATAGTGATATCTCATGATGACTGTATACATATAATACAGATGAGATGTTGGATATGCAAGATGGAAAGCATGGAAAGAGATATTGTTGTGACATGAGAACCCTGTGTCCCTAGAAATATTATTGTGCAAGAACACCTTGTCTAGGCAAGATGGATTGCCTGAGGGACTGTATAGCAAAGAAGGAAATTCCTGGTGTTAGCACTGGAAGTCACCTATGGATTGCCGCAGAGGTAAGACTAGTACCCATCAATTTTTATGTCACAATGAATAAATTAAAGGGTGGTCTAATGGACGCAGTCCCAAGATAATATCTCTTTAACTCAGAAAATTGGGTTGGTATGCATAAGTAGATGAGGTCTTGATCTAAATTCAGTCAGTAAGTTGCAGTAAAGGTGAGTAGCGGGAAGAAATTGAGGAGAGTGAAGAGGTCTACTATGTACATCCGGTCTTCTAGCAGCCTAAGGAGGAAAAACTCAGAAGGCAAGATCCTCTTGGTTCAGATTTTCAGGGGACTGAATGAAATTATCACTGAACTAAAATCAAACATACATCACAATTCAATGACAACAACCTGACCGGATCATCCATGCCCGAGTCATTCAATGTTGGAGGGAAAAGACAACACAGAAACTGATTAAAACTGGTCACGATGTCACTGTGATCAAACTTACATCACAAGAACACAACTACCGTCGACTGGATCCTCCATGCCCGAGTGTTATAACACAACTGTTTATAGAGATATGAAAAGAATTTGACTTACATTAAACAAGAAGTCTCAAATGGAAACACATAACTAGAGAACTAGAGGCTTCATTAACACTTTACAATACAAGATCTTAGCTCAACCATCAACCCTCTTAACAAAATGTAAAAACTATCTACTTATACTTAGAACAATCCCTGACTATCAGGAGTGTGATCTTATCACTACAATCAAAGCTTTGCGTCGATGACTTCTTCTGTCAGACTAAACATGCATCCCTCTATCAGACGCAAGCTCAGATCAGCATGGGTCTGTAGGGAAATCTGCTCCCAGGGGTACCACGGGTTGACGGTTTAGTCCCCGAGTTTGGGCCTTCCATGCCTTCCATTTATGGGGTGAGCTAAGGCTTCAACCACCAATCCTACCTTCCATTAATTGATTTTCCATGGAGATTGAACGAGACTTAATTCTCAGGGGTGCGGCCACTTGCTTCTCTCGGATAAGATGCCATATAAAAATGAAATTGCGGGCTCGCTCAGAGGTGGTTTGGGTTCAGACTACTTTTGGGCCCGTAATCCATCACATTTCGCCACGTAGTATTTTCGCCATACCATGGTTTCCATTGCGGGACCGCTCAAGAAACATGTAGCCCGAGCATGTTGTGTCCCCACAATAGACTGTGGCTGCTGATTTGGTCATGATCTGAAATCTGGGTGCAACAGCTAGATTTGGTGCCACCGTCAAGCTTACTCTCCCACCAACTTTAGGATCTGCCAAAAGTGTGCTTTGGGGTGGGGCGCTACTTTTGGCATTGAATAATAACACCTCTCAGAGGATGATCTAACGTGGAGGCCAGATGTTACCATGTTGATGTGTCATGGATGGAGAGCTAACATGTGTCACTTGAAAGCAAGTTGGAGGTGTGTCTGAGAATACTTGAAAAGAGTGCCATGTGTCAAAACCATAAGGGTGTCACCTGTCTATACTGATCACCGACATGCATTTGGCTCTCTAGGGCTTGGGGGTTAGATCCTATTTACCTACTATGATTTTACCCGGATCTATGGATCTAGCGACATGTCACTCTTTTAATTGGATGATCGAGCTCAATTCTGGGTCTCTGGACTATGGGAAAATAAAATCTCAAAGTTATTTTTCCTTCTATGTTTTCACCCAGAGCTATGGATGTGACGACACGTGGCTATTGTTGATCAACGACTCAGATTCACTTCGGGCCTTCGACCACTTCAACACTTTGGCCACTTTGGGACCTTGGGGAGGCATTGTCGCTAAGATCAATGACTCCCTACTGATTTTGAGATCAATGGTCCACGATTTCTTTCGGGAGTTCGGGCTTCGGCTCTCCGGAATTTTTATGCACTTCTCGCTTTGAAAATCTCGAAGCTCATTTCTCCGAACACTTGGATCGGATGCCACCTTTCCCCCTCAAGATCAATGACTCATGCTCACTTGATTTGAGTCCATATTAGACCGCTCTAAGTTTTACGCTTGTGCTTATGGTCGTAGTTTCTATGAAAATTTACCTAGACGACCGACTGAGGGCCTGGGAAAACAAACGATCAGTGACAGAGATAAAGAGAGAATTGATCAGCTTATAGAAAACAGTAAATATTAGGGCCGATATTTCTCAAGTAGGACAACACAGAACAAAAGGTTTCTCAAATGATCGAAGGCAGATGTAGAGCGAACTACAAGACGAAAGGGAAAAACTTAAGAATGGATTTGTGAAAGGAGGATAGATAGGAAAAAATATAGACTTAGGTAGAAACCAAAAACCCCTAAGGCTTTGACAAGTTTATGTGATAACATTTGTCTCCACAGGGGATGGCATGCTCCCTACGGGCTACCAAGAACCAGTAGTTCCAGTGCCTTAGCTATTGGGCTATGGAGTCTAGCTCAAAACTTTCACAGAAGAAAATAGGGAAATATGTACATTTCTTTACCTAAAAACAAAAACAAACACATGGGCTCCAGAAAAGATCTTATTTATGTACAATCCTAGTCTAACTGGATTTTACAAAACGCTAGGTGAAAGAAAACTTCCACCATAGCCACCCAGATTTCTCGGTAATATCATTCTTCTCTTCACTACAAATGATCCACAAAAGGTAAGGGAAGTATGATAGCATAATGAGAAAATGATTTGGAACACCAACCATACCCCTAAGAGATGATAATATGAATATCCTTACAAGATCTAGTTCTTTTGGAAAACATAGCTCCATATACAACCCCAAGGGGTCACACAATTTATAATCAGGAAATCTCAACTGGAAAGAAATTACCTCTTGTGCATCCTGGTTACTCACCCATCGTTCGATGTTCTTAGAGTGTATAGGTGGGTAGAGGACTGATGTGGTTCGGCTAATCCCAGGTGATACTTTCTCATTTGTAAGTTCAACACAGGAGATAAACTACACCTTTATCTCCTCCATTTCTCCCTTGTCTGCTCTGAAAACATTTGTTAGCTGAGAGAAAGAAGTATCTTCATGTATATCCATGGATGGCTCTTTCTCTCTATCATGTTGCTCTTGGTAGGAGATTTCACTTTCATAATAAGATTGGCAGCCTATTCTTTCTACTTCTGAATACTCTTGAGGGGTAGGTGAGCACAGAACTCTTCTATCTTGCAAGAGAAAAGAGAGATATCTTGATTCTTTTCTTCAACCATTTCTTCCTTTAAATCTGAGACAACGGGTGTACTAGGGGCATAAAATAATGCATCCATAGTTATGCCCTCATCAACGCTATCATCAATCACATCTGGAAGGACTTGTGCTTGGGAGATAGAGAGACAAAAAATTTCATCTGTATTTGCAAGATACTCACTTTTGTCCTCACTTTCTCTCTCAATCAAATATTTACCAGACTCATCACACGAGGAACACTCTATCATTTATAGAATGTGGAGTGAAAACCTCTTACAAAAGTCATAAAAAATAATATGAGCCAGGTAAATCTTCCCGTAATACGAATTAAAAGCATCGTAAAAATCCTTCAATGAATGGATACTAGCAACAGGGAGATATAGACACCATCCAGGAGCATCTTCTTCTAGAGAAAAATAGAACATCTTGATCCAGACATCCTCATGAAAGAATCCATGTCCAAGCATGTATGCATGAAATTTTAATAAGTGCTCATCGGGATGGTCATGCTTGCTTCCTCTAAATATTGGAAGATAATCATCCCATTCGTTTATAGCCAGCACTGGATGTGGATAGCCATATATGGCTGAGAAATTGATGTTGGACACACCTACCACACTTAGAGGGGGGGGTGAATGAGTGTGGGGATCTTTTTCCCAAAACTTCCCTCTTACACAAAACTCGTTAGTTAGCATTCGACATTTACTCATTACTCATTTTTGTCATTAATAATCAGTTAGATGTGAATACATATCAGCAATATATCATCAACAAATCATCTCCACAAGGAACACAAGATGTATGTACAATTTTTATTATTATTATGGACTTCAATCCGGGGGTTTTTTCAGCAACAACTGAATAGAGTACAACTCTACAAGAGCATCAGCTCTATATGAAAGACTCATCTTACATTCTCAGCACCAACTGAGAAGAGGGAACAATCCTCAACAGATATCAATCTGTACCATAAACAAGAGCATCAACCATGCACCAACCTGTGTCAAACAACCTGTAATCAACCTGTACCATAAACAAGTGCATCCAACCATGTACCAAGTATATACCAATCATTTTTCAACTACTCATCAAAAATGACTCATCAATATGTATCAACATCATCAACTATACACCTAATGTATGTGCCAACTCATCAACTGCTTGTCTCAACCATGACTAGTTTTGGATTAGTCAACAACCCTAACTTGAAATAATCATAACTTTGCACATGTAATGAATAAATATCTTAAACTTATACACAATGTTCTTCAGTGTGTTTTATTCAATTCCTCTAGGTGACACTACTTGTAACCTCTCAGAAATGGAGTTATAGCAAAAATGGCATACCTTGCTGAATTCTGGATTATTCTAGAGAGCAATCATGTAGAGTGTGCCCCGCATGGAATATTTGTTGAATCGATCTGAAACTATTACAGAAAATAATACTGACTGTAATCTAACCAACACAATTTGTCTCACTGAATTTGGATCTTTTATGAAGACGTTATGACGTTTTTACCCGAAACACCTGTTTTTGACTAGTTTCAGGACTGGTCACAAACCCTATTTTCCACGGCATGTAACTCCCAAATACAATGACCCACAAGCTGAATTTGTAACCACAGATACTTGGATATGTTTTCTCACTTTCATAGCAATTTTTGGATCTGAATCATTATAGAAAAAAATTTATAGCGAAAATGGTGAGATGACCTGTAAATAACATACCTTAGAAAGCACCATCAAAAGAATTTATCCTTCCTTGCATTTCGGCCCTCTTTTCTTCACTTTCCTCAGAATTTCAGCTTAGATATCCTTGGTTACCTCAGTCACCTATAGATATTCAATATGCTCAAGTGCTCCACACCAAAAATGGTCAAGAATCTCTCACAAGAAGCTCTCCATCAATACTCCAAAAGATATTCTCACAAGAAGCTCTCCACTGATCCACAAAAAGGATGATCTACAAGAAACCATTGCTATCTTATTTATACTTTCATCCTCTAGGTCACTTAACCCATTTTTATGTCACTTAACCTATTTTCCTTATTTTAGGGTTAACCACTTTCCATAAATAGAAAGTTCTCCAATACTTTATCATTTAAATATTCCTTC
>SNQJ01S0042358.1:192109-206556 GCA_010110895.2 Picea sitchensis
TCTTTCCATGGGATAACTATCATCAAACTTTACACAAACTATTTCTAGATCATCTTCTTCACTTGAGAAAAATTCAACATCATCACATTTTGAATCAATGCAATCAAGAGTCTTTGGAGATTCTTTACCATCGTTTGAAGTATCTTCAATATCTTCCTTCTTGCCAACATCATCACATGATTCTTTTCCTTTATTTTAAATTCCTTCAAAATCATCACATATGCAATCAAGAGTTAGAGATTCTTTACCTTTGATAATCTTGATGGAGTGGTCTTCAACATCTTCTTTCTTTTCTTGATATGTATCCTCTAGCTTTAGCCATAGATCCTTGGCGGAAGTGCATTGTCCCATGCTCTCTTTGATAGAGCTTGAAATTCCATCAAGAATGGTCTTGAGAGCCAATGCATCATTCTTCTTTCCTTCCCTTTGAACTACGAACTTTGGCTTGTTCTTCAAAGGAACTGATCCACCAATGGCTGCCTTCCAAATAGCTTCTCCCATTGTCTTCAAATACACTCTCATCTCTATTCTCCAAGTAGAATAGTTTTCCTCATCAAGGATTGGTATTTCATCATCCATTTGTGTGTCTATGGATCTCCTTCAAGCTTGTTAAGGCATGTAGTGAAGGCTCGCTCGGATACCAATTGTTGGACACACCTACCACACTTAGAGGGGGGGGTTGAATGAGTGTGGGGATATTTTTCCCAAAACTTCCCTCTTACACAAAACTCATTAGTTAGCATTCGACATTTACTCATTACTCATTTTTGTCATTAATAATCAATTAGATTTGAATACATATCAGCAACATATATCAGTAATATATCATCAACAAATCATCTCCAAAAGGAACACAAGATGTATGTACAATTTTATTTTTTATTATAGACTTCAATCCGGGGGTTTTTTCAGCAACAACTGAATAGAGTACAACTCTACAAGAGCACCAACTCTATATGCAATACTCAGCCTACATTCTCAGCACCAACTGAGAAGAGGCAACAATCCTCAATAGATATCAATATGTACCATAAACAAGAGCATCAACCATGCACCAACTTGTGTCAAACAACCTGTAATCAACATGTACCATAAACAAGTGCATCCAACCATGTACCAAGTATATACCGATCATTTTTAAACTAATCATCGATAATGACTCATCAATATGTACCAACATCATCAACTATACACCTCATGTATGTGCCAACTCATCAACTGCTTGTCTCAACCATGACTAGTTTTGGATTAGTTAACAACCCTAACTTGAAATAATCATAAATCTGTACCTGTAATGAATAAATATCTGAAACATATACACAATGTTCTTCGGTGTGTTTTATGCAATTCCTCTAAGTGACACTACTTGTAACCTCTCAGAAAAGGAGTTCTAGCAAAGATGGCATACATTGCTGAATTCTGGATTATTCTAGAGAGCGGCCATGTAAAGTGTGCCCCGCACGGAATATTTTTTGAATCGATATGAAACTATTAAAAAGAATAATACATATTGTAATCTAACCAACACAATTAGTCTCACTGAATTTGGATCTTTTATGAAGAATTTATGACGTTTTTACCCGAAACACCTGTTTTTGACTAGTTTCAAGACTGGTCACAAACCCTATTTTCCACGGCATGTAACTCCCAAAATACAATGACCCACAAGCTGAATTTGTAACCACAGATACTTGGATATGTTTTCTCACTTTAATAGCAATTTCCGGATATGAATCATTATAGAAAAACAGTTATAGCGAAAATGGTGAGATGACCTGTAAATAACATACCTTAGAAAGCACCATCAAAAGAATTTATCCTTCCTTTCATTTCGGCCTTCTTTTTTTCACTTTCCTCAGAATTTCGGCTTAGATATCCTTGGTTACCTCAGTCACCTATAGATATTCAATATGTTCAAGTACTCCACACCAAAAATTCTCAAGAAGCTCTCACAAGAAGCTCTCCATCAATACTCCAAAAGATATTCTCACAAGAAGCTCTCCATTGATCCACTAAAAGGATGATCTACAAGAGACCATTGCAATATTATTTACACTTTCATCCTATAGGTCAATTAACCCATTTTTAGGTCACTTAACCCATTTCTAGGTCACTTAACCTATTTTCCTTATTTTAGGGTTAACCACTTTCCATAAATAAAAAGTTCTCCAATACTTTATCATTTAAATATTCCTTCTTGGTTTTGTCACCTTGCTTTATCATTTCTTGATTTTGTTACTTCTCTTAATTATTTAAATAATCCACCTTGGATTTGTCACTTTAATTTATCATTTAAATAATATTAACCCATTTCTAGGTCACTTAACCTATTTTCCTTATTTTTTAGGGTTAACCACTTTCCATAAATATTTCTTCTTGATTTTTGTCACCTTACTTTATCATTTTCTTGATTTGTCCTTCTCTTTATTATTTAAATAATCCACCTTGACTTTGTCACTTTACTTTATCATTTTAAATAATGAGTTCTTCTTTTAGGTCACTTTGACTTCTATTTTGACCTTGGGAGCTTCAATCCTTCATGTGGGGTCCTTCATCTTCAAATGGACATCGCTCTCAAACCATGAGGAGTTATGTGACATTCTACATACCATTGTAAATGGCATGACAAACATTATCATCTAGGATAGTTTCACCAACAATTTCCTTGATATTCATCTCATTATTCACAGCAAAATGGGTACTCCAGCCATTCTTCTAGGATAGCTCAATTCGCAAAGCATCTTCCGTGAGGGATTTCATATAAAGGGGGCCACTTTGGGTTCATCATTTTGTGCATATATCATCATTGATAAGACAATAATGAGAGCATGGATTCCTCCAACCATTTCTTCTAGGATAACCCAATACATGGCTTATATTCCCGAGGGGCTTTCACCATAGGGATGGAGTTCATCCATTTGTACAATATATCAATCATGATAAGACAATAATGAGTCATATATACATTTTTCCCAACAATGCATCATATACCCGTGAAAACCACATGATCCATCTTCATCATGTATCAATGACAACTCAGTGATCAATCTTCATCTATGCATTCTCATCAGGACAATACATATTATATTGCATCAATCATCAATCTAATCAATCCTTTGACATCAATCCAATCCATTGACATGAATATGTTGACATCAATCAATCAAAAAATTGGCATCAATGACAACATAGTCCAATAATTGGAAAGGGAAAACTTCTTAACAAGATATTTGAGAGATGTAGCTCCTCTTTTTCTCCTTCCTTAGATTTCCCAAGGATCAGTTTCATAATCACTATAATAAGGAACCATGGAAGATCTCTTCTCTTCGCTGTCTTTGCTGGGATATCCGTCAAAAAAAGTTGTTTGTTCTTGGATTTGGTATCGGCATCACCTCTTCATCGCAAACGAGGGTTTGCCAAAAGCCTCTATTTCAGGAACCGAAATATACCTTCTTCTTAGGCGAGAAAAATCTTCCTCAATCTCCTCCCTTGCCCGAAGAGTTTTCATCCATCAACTCCTCCTAGGTATATCCTTCATTCTCATGGCTTACGTCCTCATAGCTTTCATCCTCCTATTTCGTGAAATAGTGTACCTTGAACCACCCGGTCTTTTATTCTTCTTAGTTAATTATGACAAATTAACTTGGAAGAATAAAACTACTGACAGTGTCTATTGAAAGTTGCATAAAACTCTCGCAGGGATGGGATGCTAGGGAAAGGATGAAACCCTCCCTACGAGCATCCCGTCTAATGAAACATGAACATATTCATTAATACATCCTCATTATGTATACCCAACCGATGCATGACTTCATCATGAAACTCACAAAGATGCTCGACGGGATTGTCATCTCTATGTTTTCTAAATATAGGCAAATAAAATCACCATGGAGTCCAGTGGGGACAACGTGGGAAAACAAGACACAAAAAATTAAAGGAAAACCTTGAGCCAAGATTTTGTCATTTTGAACGATGGATTCACCAATGATCCTTTCGCCATGGGTGAGGTGAATGATATCTGAGAATAGGTGTAATGCGGTCTTTGTCACCATCAAAGACTAGATCTAAACATTGTGTTCTCCGGGGGCTACCGAGTGTAGCGGCGATCCTGCTGAGAATAGAAGAGTCGAGAGACAATTGGAGTGGTGCTTGTGCAAGTTGTAATCTTTCAAAAGGTTCTTTAATTAAGTGCACCTTGATCAGTTAGATTGTCATTATACCCATCGGTTTGTCACAATGAATAAATTAAAAGGCTAGAACCTAATGGGCTGTGATCTCAATATTATATTTCTTTAACTTAGAAAATTGGGTTGGGATGCATAGGCAAGTGAGGTATTAGACAAACTCCAGATAGTGAGTTGTAGCAAAGGGTGAGTAGGTGGAAGAAATTTGAGGAGGGAGTGAATGGGTCTTCTTTGGACATCAGGTCTTCCAGTAGATTAAGGAGGAAAAACTCAGAATAAAAGATCCTCTTTGTTCAGAGTTTTGTGGAACTGAATGAAATTATCACGGAATCGAAATCAAACATACATCACAATTTGTAACAACAACTGTTGGATTAATCCATGCGAGTCATTCGGTGTTGGAGGAAAACACAACAAAAAAACTCATTGCATTGGTGCAGTGTCGCTATTAAACCTACATCACAAGAACACAACTACCCTCGACTAGATCCTCCATGCCGAGTGTTTTAGCACCACGGTTGTTTACGAGGAGATATGAAAGAGGTGACTATCATTAAACAAAAATTCTGAAATGGAAACACATAACCAAAGAACCGAGGCTTCATTAAAACTTTTACAATATGGGATATTAGATAAACCATCGACCCTCTGCCCAACAAAATGTAAAACTATCTACTTATACTTGAATAGTCCCCGACTATCAGGAATTGTGATATGATCACTACAATCAAAGCTTTGCGTCTGAGCAGTCTTTTGTCAGAATGTGCATGTATCCCTTTGTCATACATGAGATCATATCGGTATGGGTCTGAAAGAAAATATTTCCATAGAGGTACCATTGGCTGACGGTTCAGTCCCCATGCTCGGAACTTCCATGCCTTCCATTTATGGGACGAGCCGAGGTTTCAACTATAAACCTACCTTCCGATGCTGCTGCTTGGAGATTGACGATATATTCGAGAGCGATGACTGACTCTCTGGATAGGATGTTATATAAACATGTAATTGTGGGGCCTCTCGGAGGTGGTTTGGGTTCAAACTACTTTTAGGGCCCACAATCCATCACATTTCACCACATAACATGCCTCTCCCAGCACTGGTTTCCCATTCTGCGGGACCACTCAAGAAACATACTGAGAATGTTGCATCCGCAATGGTAGTGGCCGTTGATGCAGTCCGCGATCTGAAATATGGGTGCACAGTAGATTTAAATACCTTAACACTAAATACCAACTTTAGGATCTGCAAAAAGTGTTCTTTGGGATGGGGCACTACCTTCGATGTTGAACTATAATGCCTCCACAAGGATGATGTGACGTGGAGGCATAACTCTACCATGCTAATGTTTCATGGATAGAGAGGTGACATGTGCCACTAAGAAAGCCGGCTAGAGCGTAATGCGAGTACTTGAAAAAGGAGGTGCCACATGTCAAGGCTCATAAGGGTGTCACTTATTTTGTGTTGATAGCCGATATGCATTTGGCTCTCGAGCTCGGGGCTGCTCCTTTTTACACTGCTATGCTTTTACGGGGCTATGGATCTGACTGCTGAATTGGATGACCGAGATGATTCGAAGGTCTCCAGACTCTAGGAAAAATCAAATCTCAAACTTGAACATACGTGTTTTCACCGAGACTATGGATCGGCTGACACATAGCTGTACGATGCTTGTAGATTCACTTGGACTGACCCGCCGACGCCGGTGCCGGGCCGGGACCTTGGGAACTGCCGCTAAGATCAACGAATCCTTGTTGATTTTGAGTTCAACGGTCCACAATTGCTTTCGAGAGTTCTAGCTTTGGCTCTCTGGAAGTTTTATGCACTTCTCACTTTGAAACTCCAGAGCTCATTTAGCGAACTTGGATGGATGCCACTATCCCCTGAGATAAACATCTCATGCTAAGCTTGATTTGAGTCCATATAGGACCACTCTAACTGTTTCTCTTGTGATTCACATTTGGGTTACGTGAACAATCCCCTAGGCGACTAATGAGGCTCGGAAACTAAATGATTGGTAGAGGTAAAGAGAGAGTGATCAACAGAAAATAGGAAATCTTAGAACAGATTTCTTAGGTAGGACAACCTGAAAACAAATTCACTCAAGCGATTCGAGGGAAGATGTATGAAATACAAGCGAGGAAAAACTTAATGGATCGCGGAGGATAGGCGGAAAAATAAAGGGCAGAAACCACAAACCGAGGCTTTGACAGTTTAATAATGATAACTTACGGGCACGGGCACGGAGGTGAAGTGACACAAGGAAGAGGAGACTTGATATTTATTGTAAAATATTGATTGGGATCATGCACACAATGGGTATGCAAAGGAAAGTGGGGCCAGTTCAACAAACTGACCATATGGATGCACCTCCATAGACCACACGGATAAGTATTATATTGGATTACAAAAATTTACTCTTACATTAAGAACAAAATAAAAATTATGCTCAAAATGAATTGGCATGCTCCCACACTGATTGGAAATGTTGGCGGAAAGCGATGGTGATGAGATCCTGAAAAGTGCAGACTATGAGGAAGAGAAGGAAAGGTGATGAAACAATTGAATGACAAAGGCATGGAATGAATAAATTCCAATGGACTTGTTGTATTTGGAGTTCTAGATGTCACAACTTTAAAAATTCATGGTCGAGTGCACTCGAGCCCTGGAGAGAAAAGGAACATCCTCAGGGACTACATGGAAAAGAAAGAGGTTCATTTCTTTGGGTTGTGCGGGGATGAGAGAGGAAGGAGAGAATTGTTGGTTGGAATTGTTGCCAGAAATATAAATTCTAAAGATCATTATACATGTTTTGAGTCAAAATGCCCATGGATACATGTTTAATTTTAGTCCAAAGTGCCTATGTATATAAGATTGGGTTGGATTGCCTATGTGGATTAAAGGCCAAAGATCCTAGCATTGTAATATGTATGTACATTTGTATGGTGTTGTGCACTAATGAAAGTGAAAAAATATGGGGGAGGGGATGTAACATCTTGATTTTTATTATATGAACTAAGAATGTGAGTATGACTTAGAGGGTGGTGAGCCAGTAAAAGTTGAAATGGGGCCATTATTTTAAAATTTTAAAATTCATATACATTAATAAAATACGCCGTTGGTTGCAAGACGAAGCGAGGGAAAAAATAGATAGGGGGCTATGATCCATGAGAGAGGGGGCTTGAGGGGAATAAGTTTTTATTATTTTGTTACCATAATTAATTTAATGGAAAAAAGAGGGGTTACATGAGCTTCTTGGGAGGGAAAAAGGACATGTGGCGCTTGTCTTCATGTAATTATTTAAAACATCCCCCAAGGGATGTTTTGGGTCTTCTTATTCTTCTTATTCCCCTTTGTTCTCTTGTTCTTCTTTTCTCTTTCATCACTCTTGCTAGTTCGTGTTCTCTTGGTCTAAGCATGGATATGAATGGTTGTTTGGGTGGCTCTTGGTTAAGTTTTCTCATAGTTGTGAATCCACGAGATTGACATGTAGATTTCGGACAGTGGGAGCCTAGATCCTGGAGAGATGGAACGACTGAGGAATTTGCATGGAAGATAAGGTGTTCATTTCTTTTGGACGTGGTTGAGGGGAAAGAGAGCTAGAGATTTGGATTTGTTGTGAGGTTAGGAAACCTGAGAACTAGATTCTTAATTGTTGTGTGTTTAGATTTAGCCTAGGACCCTTTAGGTGGTGTGGATTCACTTAGCCACGAATAGGGGTGACCGATTGTTGAGAGTAAATGAACAATGGTGTCTATGGTTGGGAGAGCGTCTTTGGTCTATAACTTGAGTTGGTGAATCTTTACTTGAAAAGATAAGTTCTCTATATGTGTATTTTTTTATTTATAATGTATATTTTGTTGTATATTTAATTATCCTCGATATATGTATTTATAATGTGCTTGTCTTCTGGCTATTTTTTGTACATAGCATATTGTTTTATTTATTTTATGTTGCTTAGATCTTGTCTTATGCATCGATTTTTCATGTCTCTTAATTAACAGTGAATTAATTAAAGATAAGTCCTTGTAAGAAATGATTTGACTAGAGTGTACCTTTCTGTGGGTGGTTAGATTGTGTTTTCGGTCAGTTAAGTGGCGTAGCCATTTATGTAGGTGTCTAGGTATGTTACAAATTGCAACAATAATTCCCTTTTAACATTTGTACCTGTTGCACTATACTCCACCTTGGACCTAGAAAATTTCTCATCTTCACCTTCATGCTTGAGACCAAATGAAACTGAGGAGGAACTCGGTTTCTCCTTGGTTACTCCCCTTTGTTAACATGTCTAGGGATTACTGTCTAGTATATATATTTTTAACTAAAATGTCCATCTTCTAAGATGGATCATATGAAATGGTACCTGAGCTTTATATGCATAGTATTTGAATGGAAGTTTGAGTTATTTACTGCAAGATGAATGGAACTCTCCTTTGTCATAGTTCAACTTTCTATTCTCACCTTCTTTTTCCCAATTCCTCCATAAACCTCTATAGCAAATCATTTATTTACTAGCCTGTGTAGCAACAACATACTGCCTCTGTTGTTTAAAATGAAACAACCTTTTGTAGTTTGAAATCCAACTTACTTCTATTCCACCTATAGTAAAACATGCCATGTGGTTCTCAACTTCTTAAGTCTTTATCACCCACCATATCTTAATCAACATATCAACGTAGAATAGTGTCTGAACCTCCAAAAAATAATGCATGAGTAGAAATTGCCTCTCAAATGCACGAATCCCTTTCACGCCTCCAATGTTCTTCTTTGGATTGTTCATATGCATTCTAACTCCCTTGCATATTCACAATGTCAGTCTTGTAAACCATCATACATCAAGATTGTAATTTGTTGATGAATAGGGACCACGGACATGTGATATATGTCCTCCCTGTCTTGGGACATTTTTTCTGTAGATAATTCAAATGGATTTGGCCAAAGGTGTACTAATTGGTTTGCATTATGCAATCAACCTCCTCAGCACCTTCTCTATGTACTCACCACAGGACAACGTCAATTTGTGATTTTTCACATCTCTTGTTATTCTCATACGGGGATTTTCTTTGCAACACCCCAAATCCTTCATCTTAATGAATTAGATAATTTCTTCTCAAACACATTTATATCCTTCCTATTAGAGCCCACAACAAGCATGTCATCTACATACAATATAAATATAATATAGCTTCCATTTTTCTAGCCTTTTAAAATAAACATAGGTGATGGGAATGACATCTGCTATAACCTTGTCCTATCATAGAGCTTGTCAAAACATCAAATATAGCTATAGGAGATTTCTTTAGCCCATACAATATCTTCAACTAACTTCACCAAATTTTCCTTCCCTTTGACCTCATACCCTATGGTTGTTTAAAATCTCTTCGTCCAAATCCCAATGGAGAAAATCTATTTTACATCTAAGCCTGACAGATACAGAATCTTCTACTACCACAGACTTAAAATGGTATTGAAGTCATCTTAACAACAAGAGAAAAATTTCATCAAAGAACATACCTGTAACTGTGCAAACCCTTTACAACAAGTCTATCCTTGTAGCATTTTTGTCCTCCATATTCTTTCTTCAACTTGTAAGAGCCATTTGTTGTTGTAAATGTATAGCGTAGAGGTGTCATAGGGGTCCCAAGTATGGTTGTTTACCATGGAATCCATTTCCTCTTCAATGCCTTTCTCCCACTTCTTTTAGGTGTCTACT
This sequence comes from Picea sitchensis, assembly GCA_010110895.2. Classification (NCBI taxonomy): domain Eukaryota; kingdom Viridiplantae; phylum Streptophyta; class Pinopsida; order Pinales; family Pinaceae; genus Picea; species Picea sitchensis. The sequence continues at coordinate 202,004 of SNQJ01S0042358.1, forward strand.
TGCATTGCCTCTTCATAACATTATGGTTCACGGTCAGGTCAACAATAAATAATACAATGAAGGAGAGTATGGGGTCTATAACTTGGTAGATATTCTAACAACATTTACAGGAATTTTGAGGTACATGTTGCTCATGTTTTTTGGCTTTATTTTTTGGTACCTTTGAATTTATTTTAGATTAATCTCATCCAAACATACTGTGTATTTTGGTTTTCTTCTTCATGTTTCCTTACCTGCAACTGATCTTTATACATAACATTCTCATTGAATGTGACATCTCCACTCCTAATGATTTTTGATTTTCACTTAATCCATGGCGATAGCAAATCATTAAAACCATGTCCAATAAAGATTACTTCTTGGATTTTGCTTCAAGATTTGTTCTATTTTTCTTTATCAATATGGACCAATGATTCTGGTAGAAAGTCTTTAGAAATGAATAGTTTACATTTTACATGTCCATGCCTCCTACGGAATTCCACCATGCAAAACTTGAAGGTCCTATGTTTATTAAGTAAACAAAATATCTACATCATCTTCCTACAACTATAAGAGAAACCCAACATGCAATCTCCTACTCCTTACATGTTCCATGATAGTTCTATTCATCTTTAGGACACACCATTTTCTTGTGGTGTTCTGGAGTATTACTCTCCTATGAGATTGCATGTTGGTATGAAAAATAATCATCAAGCTCCTTGTTGCGATTATTCACCTCCATTGTTTGATGAGACACTTCAACCTTTTCTTGTCTCACTCTCAACCAAATCTTTCCATTTCTTAAAAATTATCAAAAACAATGATTTTTGTCGAATGCTATAAACCAAGTTTTTCTAGTTGCATAATCAATAAAAGTAACATAATAATGAGATCCACCAAGACGATGCAGGTTGGCCCCATGCAATAAATGCACAAGCCTAACCTTTCACTCTTATTTTCTTTTACGATAGAAATCTAACTCTCTTATGTTTCCATAAACAAAGTGCTCACAAAATCCTAAAATCAATTTGTTTAATGTCTGGAAAAACGTCTCTTGTAGTATGTCATCCCCTTCTCACTCGTATTGTCAATCCTCTGATATACAAATGTTGTATTCACTCACATATAATCTATAGAGATATTGAAAATCGATTATTACCCGATTGTAAATACAATGTCTCTATTTCTCTCTTTTTTCTATCACTAGTGATCATTTGGTGACCTTCCAAACCTTATATGTAAATATAGATGCTCACAACCTTCACTTTTCAGCTTCCCTATTGAAATTATATTTTTCCTTGCGTCTGGTACATGTATTGCCTCTTTCAATAACCATTGGTTTCTATTATTGCTATGTTTTGCCGCATTCAACAATTTTGTGGTTCATATCACCCAAATGGACCAGTCAAAATCTTGACTATAATCTAGAAAATGTTTCCTGGGGTGTGGCATGAAATGAAGCCCGAACCTACTAGAAGACTTAAAAATATTATCTATAGAAATATTAAATCATCTTGTAACACATCACAGGTTACATTTTCTTCTTGATTTCTCTCTGTTTGTCCATCTCTTTGTTTCTTTAGTCTTTGCAATCTTTCTTGGATAATCCTTTCTTCCCCCATTTCCAACACTCTATCTTTCCTAGTCTAGTTTTGGATCGCACCTATAATTCCCAGCGGTTATTTGGACTCTATCCTTTGTCTTTATGTTCTCAATGTTTAACACATTACACGATGTCTCACGTGTGCTTTTTCCGTTGCATTTCCGCCGCTCTGGATAACACCAACAACATCATCAGAATTTTAGAGTATTTGAACCCAGGAAGTTTCTTACAACCATGACAGAGCCATTCCATATTTAGCATGGAAGCCAGGCATAGGATTAGAATATCCACGACCCGCTCATCATCAAGAGTCCACTTTTATGAGCTTATCCGATTGTTATTTGTATTAAATTCATTTAAATGATTTTAAATGATATGCAACAGACCCACCTTATGAAATCTTCATATTAATAATATCTGCATTAGAAATACCCATTGGACGTCAATTTGTTTTCATATAGTTTATCCAATGCGTCCATCGACTCATGGATTTGTCTTTTATTTTTGAAATATTGAAATCCAATAAGGTATTTCGGACTTCGGTCTTATGGTTCCTAGTTCCTTTTCTATCCAAGAACCTCCCATTCTTTGTCCTTCATGGTGATGGGCTTCTTTGTTATTCCCACTAATGGTAGGAATAGATCCTTGATATAAAATCTTCCATCTGCATCTTCCATAGCGGGTTTGGTCGTTAAATTTCTTGACCTAAACTTTCCATATTCCACCATTGCTCCCACTTGGACCAAGAACCCTCTTTTCCTACTAGTTACCTTTAGCTCACGATGCAGTTGTTAGAAAAACAAGATGGAGTGGAAAATAAAATAAAACAAATAGAATAAAACATAGAATACACAATACAATGTCGATACGGATATCATTGGTTCACCAGGTGTCGATACGTCCACTAGAGGAATTTCCAAGTCCTTCCCTTTTATTATTATCCATCATATGAACGGATACAACCTACCACTCAACCGTTGTAACTTTCTCTTCTTTCTCCACCATTAGTATCCTCTCTCAGAATACAAAATTCATTATAATCCATATAATATGATTCCCTCATAAGAGGGTTTCCTTCTGGGAAAAAACCCTAAAATAGCTTCTAATAAATTGATCTGCTGACCTTATAATGAGCGGTCCAAATTGACTAAGTTATATTTTACAAGGAATTTTTCCCAATATTTTGCTTAGGTGTTGCCCTAATCCCACTGGGAGGGTACAAAAAAATTATGTCCCCTCCCCTCTAGACCCCTAGTACTGTTTGGAATCCCCCCACATCCCACTGTTGGGGAATGGGGTCCAAGTACAAATCAGAAACAAATACCTATGAATCGGAAGATAATCATGCTCCACAATAACCTCCAGATTGAGTGAGACTAGTTGCATTGGACAATGGACATTTTGTAGTATTTTGAACAGAATTTTCATAATTTTATATAAATTAATGCGAGACGCGTTGTATAAGTTCACTTTCACGGAAGGAGCCAAAATCAACAGCGGGAAGTTACCCTAACTTTTTCTTGGCGCATCCAATTTTGGTAAGACCTGTGGGATTGAAAAGTATACATTTCAGATTACTATAGGTTGCAATTTCAGAGAATAAAAGAGGCTGAGAGTGAGAGATACACATCAGAAGGAGGGTGATTCTGGAGGAATCTAAATCGGGGGTTTCAAAGGTATGTTCACTTAAAACTATCATAACTTTTGATTGGAATGTCAAATTGACCTGATTCAAAATCCATTGGAAATATAAAACACGGAAGATCATAAATTGGAACAAGGATTATAACTGCAGGAATCATTATCCTTAATATATTGAGGTTTTGATTTGAGGTCTAATCCCAACCCTCAATTAAGAATCAATGGAAATACCTAAATTTAGAAGAGATGAAGAAAAAGATGAAATCAATCATATGGAATGGTTGAGGTTAGTAAAAAAATATATGTAATCTTTCAAGGAAAAGTATTTTGATAAAGCTTGGAAGTGGTGGATGAGTATTGGTCAAGATACTAGATGGCACTACACATGGGAAAAGAATTTGGGGAACTCTTCTCAAATAGATAAATGGATTATGGATACTAAAATGGAGGAATTGTATAGAATTCAAGATGAATTAAAGAAGAAAAGGAAGAGATTAGAAGAAGTGTGAGGAGCTATCTAAGATACGATCATAATAGATCGCACTCATTAAGGAGGTTAAGAACTTAAACCAATAAAAAAATATTAAATCGAGGTTAAGAACTTAAACCAATAAAAAAATATTAAATCAAAGTGGGAAAATGATGAGTCAAGGGAATATTTGAAAAAGAAATATGAAGAGATAGGTAGATTACGAAACCATAATAAAAAACTATTGGATGAGGTCAAGAGATTGAAAGAAGAATTGCCAAAATCAAGAATAAAGAAGGATCTTGGATGAAGAATCTACCAAAAGACTTGAAGAGGAAATTTGCAAGAAGGTTGAAGAATCCCTAAATACTGATGAGGTAAAATTAGAAATGAAATCCAAAATTGAAGAAGGGCGTCAGAATTTGATAGATGGGATCACCTTGGAGCTTTAAAAGGAGAAAGAAGACAAGATTCAAGAAGGTCAACATAAGATACTTGAATAATTTGAACTCTATCTAGAGGATGTACATTCCAAATATGATGGTATTATCTCCAAGTATAGAGTAATCAAGGACCAAGAAAATATGATCGAGGATGTCATTGTCTATGAAAATAAGATAGATGAAATGGGTGTGTAGAATGAAGGAAGTTCGTCAAATGTGAAACCATATCGACACCCTCATTACCAGGAAACATTTCAAGGAAGACAAGAAGGATTATATCAACCTTATGAAGGAAGAATATGGAATAATTTTCAATATTCATGGAACAAGACATCACCAAACTACTCTTCAACAATTTATTATCTGAGACCAACAACCACTACAAATTGGAGAAGCTACAACAAAAATACATGGAATC
>SNQJ01S0042359.1:18621-50940 GCA_010110895.2 Picea sitchensis
TGAAATGAAGGTTCAAAAATGAGACCTAATGAAATACTCGACTCGACATCTACGAGATCTGGTGAAAGACTCAACTTGAAGGGAGAGGTGATTGTTTCATTTTTTAACGAGCTTGACACAGAAAAAGAACTATGCTCAAGGTTCCAGGTTCGATCCCCAGATTGTTGTTTCATTTTTTAACGAGCTTGCTACAGAGAAGAAAACTATGCTCAAAGTCTCTGTTTCATTTTTTAATGAGCTTGACACAGATAAGAGAAACTATGCTCATGACCTCTGTTTCATTTTTTAACGAGCTTTCCATAGAGAAGAGAAACTATGCTCGTGACCTCTGTTTCATTTTTTAACGAGCTTGCCACAGAGAAGAGAAACTATGCTCGTGGCCTCTGTTTCATTTTTTAACGAGCTTTCCACAGAGAAGAGAAACTATGATCGTGGTTGCTTCTTAATCATGGCTTCCAAGAGGATAACGCTCTGGAAGGATACCATGTCAAGGGATAAGACTCGGTCATGGCTTCCAAGAGATCTTCACTGGATGGAAGGCAATCATTCTGGAAGGAACACATGTCGAGGTTCGTGACAGGGGTAAGGAGATCAGGCTCCAATAACCCTACCTAAGAGATCACCATGTCAACTACCGGATCCAAATCATCAGAAGTTGAGGTCATGGGAGACAATGCCACATAATTGACATGCGGCAGGGGTGATACTGTCTGCATATAAGAACCACTTAGGGAGGTAACCCAGTCGGGGCCGATGAATGAAAGTTGATCAATAGTCACAATTCTTCCATTGTGAGGGAAAGATATCACATGAAAAAGAGTGGATACAATAGATTTCATGGCATAGACATAATCCCACCCAAGGATTAAAGTGAAATCCAAGGGGTCTCGGACTACCATGACATCGATAAAGATAGTTTTCCCTCCCAAAGTTATAGGAAACTGAGGAAGGATCCATAAAGGTTGACTAGTTATTCTATTAAAAGATAACATATTCTGTGTAACCGGTGCAAGCTGCAGACAACCCAAATCATACCAAGAAACAGAAGACAAAATACTAACGGACGCACCTTCATCTATCAGCGTTTGAGGAATGTCCCAACCACGAACCTGTACTATAATCTGGAAAGGAATGTGAGAGGGAAGACGAGGTCCAGTTAGCGCACCCCAATCAAAAAGGATGGCTTCAGTACTTGGAGGGGGTTTTGCAGGAGAAGACGGAATGCCCCCTGGTACGGTAGAGTCTATATTAACGAGAAAAACATGGGCAGTATCGAGTTTACTCTCTAGAAGGAGAGTAGGATCGATTGATGATTAGATCAGATCAACCAATGGTGGACTTGGATAGACCACTTGGGAACTCTTCAGAGGAAGAGTGGGACTGACCGAGGAAGGGACTGGATCAGTCACTTTGACATTCCTTAATGGAGGAATGGGATCGACCGATGGAGAAACTGAATCGACCACTTGAGTTTCATTCTCCAAGGGAAGAATGGGTTCGACGGGTGGAAACGAATCGACCACTTTGGTGTCACTCTCTAATGGGAGAGTGGGATCGATCGAGGATGAACATAGATCGACCACTTTGGTGTCACTCTTTTGATGAAGAGGGGGGCTGATTGATGATGGAACTGAATCAGCTACTTGGGTTCGTGGTTCAATCGAGGAGGAAACTAGATTGACCACCTGATCAACCAGACTAACCAGGGATGGAACTGGATTGACCAGTCCATCAACCAATGATGGGTTGGAGGAAAGCTTATGATAACCTTTTGGAAGCTGAAGTTTTTCCAAAAGAGAAGAAACTTCGTCCATGCGAGGGAAAAGGTGAGAGTAATGATTACCTTTACATAACATGTAAGGGAACTTGACAGTCTTCTTCTTCTTACCAACCTGAACATCACTAGTTGACGGGGTATCATCGACATGACTGACAGAGGTCGATGACGTGGAGGACCACATTTCTAAGACCTGGGTAAGACCGAGGCAATCCCTCAAAAAGTGGTCACCCTTACAAAGGCTGCAAGGGAATTTGGGCTTTGGATTCTTCCTTTTAATCTTGTTGACCTCATAAACACTCCTAGTACTATCAACAGTAACTGGTTTCTTAGAGCCAACATCTGATGTTGTTGGGGCCTTGGTCCTTTTCGGGCTCTTATTCTTCTTCTCTTTCTGTTTCTTCTTCTTCTGATCAACCTGGCTACTTGCTTTAGAGATTTCACTAGGCGAATAAGGAGAAATGGAAGGATACTTGATGGGTGAAGAAGGTGAAAATTTGAAATGAGGTTGATGTGTGGGTGGTGTATTGACATCTAAAGTATTAGGTGCAACTAAAACATTGGGAGGATTTGGGATCACCGGAGTGGGGAACAACCAAACTGGTAATCCAATAGTGAGTCCTGGAAGACTCAGTGTGGCAACATATGGAGGACCAAAGTTTCCAAATGAAGGAAAGGTATGAGGTTCCCCAGAAGAAGGGGTTCCACCATTGGTACTCCCAGGATTCGATGCCATTAACACTGACTTGACCTAAGGTCCACTAAGTAAAAGAAACAACATATGCTAATAGAATCTAAGAATCGCAACCAAGCAAACAGGACCTTCTTTCGATGACCATACTAGTTGGTGATGAAATCCAACATCGCATGATCAAGTCCAGAAGGGGTGGGGATAGGGTGGAACAGTTACAATGGAGACCTTCTTAACAGACTTACACCTTGGTGCAAGATTCCACGCAGTAATTGTGGATTTACCCTCCAAGGAGCCCGAGTGAGTTTGACCAATGTCTGCTCCAGGTACAGTGAGACTTCCCGTCACTGTCACCTTGTGTAAGACCCTAAATATTATGGCCACTAAGGTTACCAATTCGGAGTCAGCCCCTGGGAGGGAACAATCGACAGTCCAATCTCAATGTACGGGCAGGGTATTGAGCCCGAAATCAACTAAAAGGCTTCCACGCAGTAATTGTAGATTTACCTTGAAGTGACCCCCATAATATGATATGACCACCACAATCAGTTAAACCACGGAGGGTTAGTCCCCATAGCTCACCCAAATGCGACCTCGTGCATAACCCCTATGTTATAGGGGGATCCCAGGTAGACTTATACGATGATTGGATTTGACTCTCCCTAACTCAAGATGCTAATGTTTGTTTTGAAAACTTTGGAGAGTTATGCTCGTAGCCTAATGCAAAGTACTAAGCCTGATCTACTGTTGGTGGAGGATCCTAGAAAAGAAAAATTTCTAGATAATTTTTAATTAGCATTGATTTTTATAGTTGTTCTTTACTCAAAAAGGGGTGCACGGAAGTGAAACGAATGGAATTATGACTCAGTCCCAAAAATGCATAAAAAATGATAAGCATTCATTTCTTTTCGATGAACATCTATCTAAGGGAGAGAGAGAGAGAGTTATTTTCACTACCAAGTACTAATAAGGAGTGTCCTCAAACAAGTTTTCTTCAATCAAATCCTGATGTGATGCTAAAACTTTTGAGATACCTTCTAATCATGCACAATCAATCATGAAGATGCTTTTTATTGTTTGCATATGAGTAATGATCAATTCAGCACAATGCTTGTCTTGCTAATTATCATTTTGTACGAATGAAAATTAGACCAACACAAGAAAGAATCATACAAACAATGCACCCTTTTGTTGCATCAAAACGAAAAGCGAAAGAAAATAAACAATCAAAGAGAAAACAAACTTCACACCCAAAAGAAAAAGTTGAATAACAATGATCTTGACTAAAATCAAGATGAAGAGATCTGTAGGCCTTTGATGACCTTCACCAGGGTTTTTACTCAGTTAAACAGAGAGAAAGACAATGCATGGGTTTCAGACTCCAATCAACAAAAAACTCAATAACAATAGTGAAGGAGGCTAAAAAATCCAAATAGTAAGATGCTCATTCTTCAAAAAGATAGATGTCAAGGCTGGAAGGGAAGAAGCATTGGATCACAAGGTTACCCAGGAGGAGAGACACAGAGGAAAAACCCAGAAAAAGAAATTCTGGAAGGTTTATTGGCCAAAGGAGGGCTGACGCTCTGTTGCCAAAGGAAAGGAGCGTTATAGCACTCTGTGTAAGGCTATTAGGGAGCGTTGGCACTCTGTTAACACAGGGACAGGGGCGCCAGGTTAAAAAACTCCCAAAAATGTCAAAAATTCCAAAAATTGCAATTCAATCTCGACAATCAGGCTGAGTATGATGGGGTAGGGAGCCAATCAGCTCATGAAACCAATCAAAAGAGGAGTGAACCAAGTCTGAAACTATCAAGGGGTAGAACAAGATCAATGAGGAGAAATCAAAATAAGAAATTTCGATTTGAGGCTATCTCCCCAGTGGAGTCGCTAGTTTTTGTTGTAGGAAAATCTCCCTGTGGACAGGTAGATTGCCTCAAAGAGCTTGACCTTAACTCTAAGACAGAAAATGCTTAACGTGGACACTGACTTCCTTTCAAATCTATTTAAACTAACACATGTGAAGGAAGGAGAACAAAAGTACCTCTTTATTGACATTTTTCCCTGCACACTCTGAGTTGCGCTCCGATACTTTGCTCCTCGCTGAGTTCTGTGGACAAACAAGATACGACCACTTCCTACTCTATTGATATTATCTTGAAAACAGATCTATCTATCAATGATAAGTTCATGTAACATCAAACACAAACTAGAAAGAAACAGGCCAAGCGTGTCATATTAATGAGAATAACAACAACAGTACTTACAATCGTAGATGCGAATGCGACAGCTTCGTCGATTCCTCTTCGTCTAACCCTTGCTCGAAATATCCACAACCTGGATAACATCAGCTTCACTGATCACTCTCCTTTGGCTGACTGTGTGTTTCCTATGAGATCATAGGTTTCATGCTAGCAATTCTTCCCCATCATCTTTGTTCCAACGCCACTTATGAGATCATAAGTTTGGTGTGATTCCCCTTTTTCCCTCCTCTTTCACCATTAGAAAGCCTTCTTATATAGCCTTGGAGAGGCTTTAACCACTTGATATATCCTTGGGGAAGTTGAGCATTTGCCTCCTTCAGTTGAGGATCTGCCCTAGGATCATGGATGGACTAGGGATTCAATCTCAACTGCCTTCCAAGAATTAAAAGATGCTTCCCCCATTCATCTCAACCACTTAACTACTGCCCAAAATAGGTAGCACTCCCTCAAAAGGACCATCAGAGCGTTGTAGCGCTCCCTAGTAGGATTTAGGGGGCGCCAGCGCTTTCAAAATCTATAGCGCTCCCTCAAAAGGGCCAGGGGAGCTTTATAACGCTACCTGACAGTGTAAGGGAGAGTGTCGGTGCTCCGAGATAGTGTAAGGGGGAGCACTCCCCTCCAAAAACTCAGTTTTTGAGGTGCTTTCAGATGGTAAAAGGTTTGCAAGCCTACTAACTCATTTCTCCTCTTCCAAATAAAATGTTTGAGGTGTTTCAAGTGTCTTTCTTATGTCGATATAGGCACGACATAGGCACCATGGCAGTATGCTTTCTTTGACACTTGTGAGCAACATGCGACACTTGCGACCTTGTGAGAAAAATGTGACACTATCAAAGTGAGTAATTTCGATGTGTAACAAATTCTTCAATGAATTATGAGATGTATTTTCTTGGTCATATGAAGAGATGCCAGGAATCGACCCTTGAATTGTCAAGCATGATATTATAACTTATATGTATGTTAAGCCTACTCGACAACGTATTACAGTTGTCGATCCCCGAAGGCCCCTGCTATTAAGGCATAGGTAGAGAAACTACCTAATGTTGGCTTTATATACCTAGTTCGCTTTATCTGAATGGGTATCTAATCTCGTTGCTATGAATAAAAAGAAAGGAACCATCTGTGTATGCATGGACATTCACAACCTAAACAAATTTTGTCCTAAAGACAACTTCCCGACACCTTTCATCGATCATATTCTCGACGAGTGTGCGGGAAGCGAAGTGTTTTATTTCATGGATAGATTTTTCAAGGTATAACCAAATTCAAATCAAACCCGAGGATCAACAAAAGAAGGTATTTATTTTTCCTTGGGGTACTTTCACATATCGAAAGATTCCTTTCGGCCTTAAAAATGTCGGAGAAACCTTACAATGTGTTATGACCTTCGCATTCCATGATCTTAATCATATAGTCGAAGCTTATCTTGACGATCTTGTTGCTCACTCTCGTAAGAGAGTGGGTCACTCTAAGCACCTTCAGCTAGTTTTTGAAATATTTCGTCATTATAGAATCCGGTTGAACCCTCATAAATGCATATTTTGCATTAGCTCTGGACCTCTTTTGGGATTTTTAGTCTCTAAGACTAGGATCATGGTAGATCCATTAAAGGTTGAGTAAATACTTTGATTTCCTCCCCCGTGCACTATTCAACAACTTCAAGGTTTACAGGGGAAAGATAAATTTTTACGTCGATTTATAGTAAACTATGCCAATATTACTAAGGGTTTCATGCGTCTTTTGAAGGACACCCCTTTTATCTAGGATGAGCGAGCCTAGGAATCCTTCAATGCTTTGAAGAAAGACTTGGTATCGATGCCTCTACTGAAGTCTCCTGACTATAGTAGAGATTACTTGATTTATGTCGCTGCGTCCGAAGAGACGATTGGTATGGTTTTTTTTCAAGAGGATTATGAGCTCCGTGAGCACATCATATACTATCTTAGTTGAAACTTAGTCAGTCTTGAGCTCAATTATTCTCATGTTGAAAATCTAGCTTTGACTCCCCTTCATGCAGTCCAACGATTACACCATTATATATTTCTTTGCAAGACTATTATGATTGTCGATGTCAATCCATTTCAATACATCCTTACCAGGCATATCATAAGGGGGAAATACAATAAATGGATTGTCATTTTACAAGAATTTGATCTTGATTTCGCTTCCGTGAAATCCAAGAAATCACTAGTCTTTGTAGAGTTAATATCCTACTTCCCATGATTAGATGAGGATTTTATCCATGTTGATTCATTTGCGTATGAAGACATTTTCCTTGTCTCATCATCCGACCCCTGGTATGGAGACATTGTTTTCTATCTTCAAACTTTAAAGTTCCCTCAGCATCTCTCGCAAGATGACTGGTGACATGTATGATACCGAGCCAAGAATTACATTATGTTGGTGACACTTCGTATCACAGAGGAATATACAATATCCTGCATCGTTGTTTAACACACAAAGAAGCCAAGTCAGTTCTAAATGATTTCCATAGTGGGGATTGTGGTGGTAATCCATCTAGGCTTGCGACAACCCAGACAATTTTGTGAGCCATTTATTTCTAGCCATATATCTTTAAATATTTCATTGAAGCAGTTAAAAAGTGTCACCCCTACCTGGTGTTCAAGGAAAAGGTGCTCGCATCCAACCCCTCTTCACCCAATCATTATCGTCGGTCCCTTCACCAAGTGGCGGGTGGAATTCATGGATTTCAACCCAAATTTGGCTGGGGGGAATCAACATATTATTGTGGCCTTATAATACTTTACTAAGTGGGTCGAGACCATGCCTATAATTAAATATGGCAGAAATATTGTCGCCTTCCTCGTATTCAATCAAATTATCGCCAGGTTCGGTATCCCAAGTGAGATTTTCACTGATCATGGTAGTCACTTTTAGAATGAAATGATGGAAGAGATAGCATCCAGGATCTTGTTTAAGCATGGTAATTATCCCCCTTAATACCCCCAAGAAAATGAACAGGTAGAGGCCATCAATAAGTCTCTCAAGACCATTTTGCAGAAAACTATCAGCCAGAGTAAATCTGACTAGCATACTATGCTATATCCTGCACTCTGTACATATCAAACCTCGGTCAAGGCTGCCACTGGATTTTCTCCTTTCTAGTTAGTACATGGTCTAGAGTCAATATTACCTATTGAATGTGAAATCCCTTCTATTAAATTGGCAGTCACACTCCTCCTTGACACTTATGATCTTGAGCAATGCCTCATACGCCTAGAGAGTCTTGGCAAGCAGTGTCGAGACGCCTCTACGGATATCGAGGTGAACAAAAGACGTGTCAAGGTGCAATACGATAAGTCTTTCTGTCCTCATTTGTATGTTGAGGGTGAATTGGTCCTTTTATATGATCAAGCCAAAGAATCATTGGGGGCAGGCAAGTTCAAACCCATGTGGCACGATCCCTATATCATGCGACGTGTCTTAGAAAAAGGAGCCTATGAGTTATAATATTATGAAGAGAACATGTTGGCCGAATCCAAGAATGGGCTCTAATTGAAAATATATTATGCTTGAGCCATAAGCTTGGGCGTAACTCTTTGTATAATAATGTAATTTAGTGTATATATATTTTCCCTTTACTTTTTGTCTTCAACTTGCTTATCGAGTTTTCCCTTGGTTGGCAGATGTCAACGGAGTCTTCAGTCTACTTAGGATTCACAGACAGAGCCAGTCATCATACATGGAACTTGGCTTCTGCCGCTTGGGTGATTTACTCACCCGAGGGTCTACTAGTGTCTTCAGGTGGTGTATTCTTAGGGCCATCCACGAATAATGTGGCCGAATATAGAGTTTTTATAGAACTTTTGTGTGATGCTATTTCACATGGTATTCACTCTTTAGAGGTTCACCTGGATTCCCAGTTAGTAGTATGTCAATTGAATGGCAATTACCACGTGTGCGATCCTACTTTACTCCGACGATTCCTACGATTACACCTTTTAGAGATACATTTTTATTTTATTGCTTATCATCATATACCTAGGATTTCTAATTATGTATCTCATGCTTATGCTAATTTCATTTTATATTTCCATTTGTCACATAACTAAAGCAAAGAAAACAATCTCATCAACATACACATTGTAATATAAGTAAAGTCGAAGAAACTTGTTTTATATATATTTCAAAAAATATGATGTTTATAGTACAAAATTGGAGCCAACACCCTCAATACACATATACAGTCGATAATACAAAATCTATGCCATCTACACCTATGGCGTCGGATGTGTGTCATGATAAAAAACTACGGTGTTTGTGAGACACCAAAAGAGTCGCACCCAATCTCTGGGCACACCAACCACTTGTCATTGCATGGCCTCCGACTGATCCTCTACCTAAACCATCAAAATCCTATGTGTCAAATGAGACAGGTTTCCCTGCACATTTTGAAGGATTCTCTCTGCTTCTCCTCCCCCCACCTCATCTCCTTGGTGCCTTCGACGATGTTGTGGAAGCCCTTACAGTCGTCATGGACCTACATATGCATCTCGTAAGTGTCTAGTTAGTACTTAAGAATCATCCAAAAATATTTTTGTTTTACTATACAAAAATACAAAAAAATGAAATATTTAAAAACTTTGGCATACCTATGTCCCCGTAGGAGGTCCCTGGTGGAAATGGCATGTCAGGGTCCCCTATGAAGTCGATCCCTACATAGGGGTATTCATCCAAACCAATGACTTGTCGCCTCTACCAGTAAAATAAATCATCGTTGTAGGGTGTGGGCACCCTTCCTCCCCCCTATCGTCTCATTAACTCGATCCACCGTGCCATGGGTAGATTGCGAGGTCCTTGAGGAATGATCTTGAATCTAGGTCTAAAACCTAGAACCCGCTCAAAGAAAATGTTACAAAAGATATATTGTTGATCATAGGTCCATTTTGGGGAAAATGCATGACATGGAGGAGAGATAGTTGACAAAAAAGCATGCGAGTTGCACATGCAAGAAGAAGGGAAAGAAAGACAACTGGTAGAAAAGTAGCAGAAGAAAGTGCGCATGTAGAGGAGAAAAGCATGCAAGGCCAGCATGAAAGAATACCTAATTAGGTTAGGGTTTTGGTAAGTGAATGTAACGGCTGATGAGCCAAGAATAGATATAAATGGACACCTAGGAGGTCTAGGGGGGGTTTTTTGTCTTTGATGTTGTTATGAGTTACTCGTAGGAGATAGAATAATAGGTTTGTAACACAAATATGATCTGATATATTTTTGTAATTTGTTGAGATATGGGAGAGAAGAGCGACTATACCTTGAGGGTTATATCACATACTGAGGAGCCTGGTGCAATCTAGTCATCCTCCTAAAGGTCGAGGAGTTTGTTTTATGACTATATGAACATATTTGTAGTGCACACGGTGTCATATATGATAGAACCAGGGTAAATAATTTGTTGTGTGGAATGATTTTTATTTATATCTTTTCTGTAAATGGTTAAATATTAGATGAATTCTTTGATGAAGTAGTTAGATCTCTTGATTCGCATGCATACATAAGGAACGACAGAATAAATAAGATTGAGGAATGACAAAATATTGATTTTAATAACTAAATAGAACTCTTAGCATGCACTAGCAGATCCCCGTTTAATACTGGACTACAAGCACTTGAGTATTGCAGTCCCCCACTAAGACTATCTTGGGTGAGACTGCGCAGTGCACTCTATGTACTATGTTTCCTTCTGGTTTTCCAGGAGGGCCGATAGTTTTAGAGGCTTTGTTGGAACCCTAGTAGATGTGAACCTGGGTCAATCATGTTAAAGGAGTAACTCAGAGAAATAAACCAACAAATGGTTATGTTGTCGGTTGGAACAACATGGGATTTGTTGAAGATCTGTTAAAAGAAGCTAATATCTGCAGAAGGTGGGTCAAAAGAATACTAAATCAAACGACAAGAAGGTGAGAAGAATGCACTACTATAAGGGGATGTTGATACCCTGGAATCCCACAAAAGAATACATTGAAAGATGTTTGAAGACAAAGGATCTAGAGTTTTCATAGAAAGATAACAAAAACCCTAGAGTAACATCGCGCAAATATATTGAGAAGTATGTGTTTACTGATCTGCATGAAGTATTTTTCTATGATTTTCCACACTTATTGCAGGAGTGGATATTGAGGATGAAGGATAACCATGCAACAAAATGGATCCAATAGTTATAGTGGACGTCAATTCATATCGTGCAATTACAACAGGTGAATAACAAATTCACTCAGGCAGTATATTTTTGGCTCGACAGTATTGTAGCAGGATTTATAACAGAATTTACAGTAGATACCACATGGGCCTCGAGGAAGGTATTTTCGATCATTGTATACTTATGTTAATATATTTCTCTATAATAAAGGTGTCATGACTATGGAATCAAACATCTAAACTTCCCTGTGTGCATGGAGGAAGGGGGAAAGCACTGATAGAAAAAAGAAAAAATGGAAGGGGAAAGGGATAAAAGAAAGAAGAAGGAAGCCTTGTACCCAATCATGATGGATGACAACCAGATCAAGAAGATCATGGAAATAGTTTTAAAGACATGCTGTGGAGTACCCTACCAATATAAGGTGAACACCAAGAAGAGAGCTATAGTCACGAGGGAAGGCTTGGAAAGTGATGAAGAGGAGGTAGAGGATCTCCAGGATGTGGATAAGATTAATGAAATCCTACACGCAACATATGAGAGGAAGACAAGAGGTCCAAGAGAGAGAATATAAAGAAACAATCTGTTAGGAACCTGAAATGCCCTTTTTCACTACACCTTTTGATCATTCAACCCTCTCATTTCCTAAGATAAATGACTACTATAATGAGCACTAAGACCCTTTTTCCCAAGGTACAAACTATTCATATTTATTTTATGTTTTCATTTACTTAGCATGTTTGATTGAATACGATCACATATTTTACCCATGAAATAATTCAACTAATGATCAAAGTGATAGAACATCCCAGTTCGAGAATCGGGTCGCTCCTGTCACAGCTATGCGCAATTCCTGGGAGCTATTACAGGATTGTTGCAATGGATTCCCATCAATCCTAGAAGTTGTTACAGGACTTTTGCAATAAACGACCATCAATCCTGGAAGTTGTTACACAACTGCTATGACAGAAGCCTGTTAATCTCGGAAGCTGTTACAACAGATGCCACTAGTCTTGTTGTGATATGATTGTTGCAACACCTGTTGATTAGAATGTTGGCTCATGATTTTGATGAAGGAGAATTCAAGATTTGATATTTATGATATCTAACGAACAACCTGAGAATCAGGGATTCTCAGGACTGCTCTGTTTCTGAACACTGATTGACTCTAACTTTAAATAGCATAGCTTTTGTAATGTAAAGGTTGTTAGACTTTTGGATTGAACTGAAGAAAGGAATGATTATTGTACTCAACATCTTTTTGGAAAGTGAATGAAGAACTGGATTGAATTCCTTTAGCATATTGTGATATATCTTTTTGAGTGGATTTAGTGAGAAGGAAAGGGCCCACCTTCTTCACTGATTCCCCTCTGTTTCAAATTCTAGATTTAGTTGTTTTCATTGCAATTGGTTTAACTGTTAGATGTTTCTGAATGCAAGTACTATTACAGTTTAGTCCCTTCCTGATAAATGCGCATAAACTTGTCTCATGAGAATTAGAAGTTAGTTGTTAAGCATGGATGGAGAGTTACTTTTCCTTTTTCTGCATTACGTTTAAATCTTGTTTTGGAGAATTAAAAGTGTGAAGTAGCTTCTTGCAATAAGTAGATTTCCCTTCAGCAATAGGATAGAATTTCCTCCTGTAAAAGTAAATTAGAAAGTTAGATTAAGGTAGGAAATTCATGGTTTTTGTAGATTCATCAGTTTAGATTGCAGTTATGATTTTAAGTTTGTAGCACTCCAGCTGTATCAGCACAATCATGTCAGCAATACTGTTTGTTTATTTTTGTTAGAAGAACTTCCCTACTGCAATTAGATTAGAGATGCTTCCATAATCTAGCATAGATTGTGAAAAATTATCTTGAAATAACAGACTTCCCTGGGTTGACAATTTGTATTGAACACTTTGATTTTCCATTTAATTAGACAATTAAAGTGCCCAACATTTTGGCGCCATTGCTGGGGAAGATAATTGTAGATTTTGGTAAGCACACTAGTTTTTTTTTTTTAGGAATGAATAGTCTGCATGAATAAACAAACATGAGAACAAACCCCCAAAAACACTAACATTTCAGGCACTAGAGGACGTGGAGGAAGAAATCCTAACATACTAGGAAGACAAAACATTGTTGAAGAGATTATAGCCAGAGAAGATTCTTCTTCCGGGTCCATTTTTCTCCCTGCCAATCCTCCAAGAGGACGTGATCCACAGTCAGTTGAAATACCCCATCTTGAAACATCATTCTCCTCAAGGGATGAAGATAAATTTGTAGCTGAAAGCGAAGCTGAAGATTTGTCACCAACAAATCAGCAAGCAACACTGGAGAACATAGAGGATCAGGGTAGTATAGCCTCAAACCGAGAAAACCTAGAAGAATTTGTTTATCAGATCAACGGTCGAATAGTCACTAAGGAAGAGTGGGACGTTGTTCATATTGAGTGGAACCATAGAGAACATATGGAGAATCAAGGGGATAACGAAGAAGATCTCTACCAAGAGAATCCACAGAACAATGAGGATCAGGTAAACAATGAAAACACTATCTCTACCCTGGTTTTTCCTATTTCTGATGTCCCCACATGAGGGATGGCCCCTATGAAAAACATACCTCTCTTGGCTCTCCCAAATTTTCATGGATTATCTACTGAAGATCCGGATGAGTTTCTGTTTGAATTTGACATTTTGTGTAGAAGTTATGACTACACTACCACTGCACAAAATCTCAAACTATTTCCAGTCACATTAAAAGGAAATGCGTTTAGATGGTTCATGAGCCTTGGAGGGGAAAACATTTCAACATGGATGCAAATGAGGCATCTTTTCCTACAAAAATACCAAGACTACTATTGAACAAGGGAACGCAGAGAGAAGTTGTTCAAAATGTCACAGAAGGAGGAAGAGACCCTTTAAGACTTTGTGAAGCGACTCCAATACAATCTACAACGGTCTAGCCATCCGGATGTGAGTAAGGACATTCTGAAAACCATTTTGCTAAAAGGAGTTAGAGAAGATTGCTTAGATATTCTTAATATGCTAGGTAAAGGAGATATATCTAAGGAATCCTATGAGGACATTGTAGACCTCTGCAAAAGATGTTCTCGAGGATCTACAAGAAATAAGTCAACTACCAAGGATACTACTTTTTCAAGGGTACATAAATCAGCAAATGGAGGAGCAATAATAGCAGAAATAGGTAATATGTTAGAAAGTTTCAAAACATAGATGATTAACTCTTTTTCCTCACAAATGGATACCTTGCAGGTCAAATAGAAACAAGCAGAACCAGAGCAAGTATTATGCATTTTCTGTCCAAAATTTAGGAAGAAACATCCACCAAGGGAGTGCCCACTGAACAGTGTCCAAGTATGCCTTATTTGTGAATTAGACCATGCCATTGACCAATGTCCTTCTCTACCAGGGGTAAAAGAATCAATGAAGGAAACTAATGAGGAAGTAGAGGTTTTCTATCTGATCACACAAAGGAGACAATGGCAGCCAAGAGGTCAAGGTATAAATTCTCAATTCTCTCCTCCAACATTTAATTATTGGAACAATCAGCTACCATATGGCCAGTCGAATGCTCCCCCTCCAAATCAAATTCCACCCTCTTATTAGGATCCCAATGCATGGTTACCTATGCCCCAACAACTGAATCACTATGGGCAATGGAACCCATATGGGAGAGGTCCTCAACAACAACTCATTTATCCAAGCCAACACCAACCAAACTTCTTTCAACATTAGTTCCAACCTCCATACCAACAACAATAGCTACAATTGCCTCCCAATAACTCACCAAAAAATCCTCCCTTATGACCTTATATTCCTGTGCAACCTAACCCAAACCCAAATAATAAGTTTGTTCAGAACATAGACATACTTAATGTGCTAGCCTTATCTATTACTCCTATGCCCTATGATGAAATAGATTTAAGATCAAGGAGAATAGTTGAGCCAATAGTTGAAGATGCTCCATATTCAGAATTAGATAAGGATTCAGGGGAGAAATCATCTATTGATACATAAGAAATTGACCAACCTATTCTAGAAGCAACAGACCCACCATTCCCTGAAAGACTGAAAATTGCTAAGCCTGTGGAATTACCATATTTTAATCTCCTTGGAGAATTGCAAAATCCGCACGTTAATATTCCACTACTGCAAGAAATAAGGGATGTCCCTATTTATGCCAAGACCGTGCGGGATCTCTGTATCAGAAAACCTGGATGAAAACCTAAAGATCCCCTCACAGTGCATGTAGTGGGGGATTTGTCTGAGCTAATGCTAGGAAAAACTCCACCTATTAAATATGGCGACCCAAGAAACCCGATTGTCACAATTAAAATCGAACAGACATCTATTCAACATGTACTAGTTGATTTAGGGGCAGCAATTAACATCATGCCAATAGAAACTATGCAGTTGCTGCAACTCAAAAAAAAAATCCGACCTACTCCTACTGTTCTAGAATTAGCTGATCACTCCACCATTAGACCAGAAGGAGTAATCGATGACTTAGTTATTTCAATAGACTCATGGGAGTATCCTACTGATTTTGTCATGTTGCAGCCCAAATTTAGTCTGGGAGGCCATCCTCTAATTCTGGGATGACCATGGTTAGCCACAAATGATGCCTTCATAGGTTGTCAATCTGGTTCTATAACCATCTCTGATGGTTATGATACAAAAAAATTTACCCTGTATCCTCATGCTACACCCAGTGTAGAACCTGAAAACTCTCTATGGATGGACATTGAGGCTGAAAGTGCTCTGCCTGTGCTAACTATAGGAAAGGCCTTGAGTTTAAAGGATGAGACAGAGGATGAGTTAATCAACTATTTTATTTGTGACCCCTCTGTTGTTACATAGCACATGCACCACCAATTGATCAGAGTCTTTGACCCTATGGCCCAGGAAGAAATGAACTCAGAAACTGTTGACAATCAAGGTGATTCAACTGTAACAACAATCACTGTAACAGAAAATGTTTTAACAGCAAATGATGAAATAGTAACAACTAAATTATTTCCCAAAATCAGTTCCAAGAGCGTCGTTGTGGAAATCGAACCTGAAAAAACATTGTACATCAATCCCGATCTCTCCAACGCTAAAACTCGCCGACTGATGAATTTACTGATTGAACATAAAGAAGCATTTGCATGGGATTACATGGATACAAAAGGCATCCCCTATGATATATGACCCACCACATATACATCAAAGAAGAATGCCAACCCATTTGCCAACCGCAAAGGAGGATGAACCCAAACCTTAAAGAAATTGTTAAAGAAGAACTTCAGAAACTTCTCAACGTTGGATTCATCTATCCTATATCCGAGAGTGAGTGGGTATCACCATTGGTTATTGTGCCTAAAAATAATGGTAACTGGAGAGTGTGTGTGGACTATCGAGCTCCAAATAAGGAAACACAGAAGGATCATTTCCCTCTTCCATTTATTGATTAGGTTTTAGATAACTTAGCCGGAAAGAAATATTTTTCTTTTCTAGATGGATTCAGTGGTTATAACCAGATACAAATTTCCCCACAAGACCAAGATAAGACCACCTTTACCAGCCCTTGGGGAAAATTTGCTACAAGGTTCTCCCATTTGTCTTGTGTAATGCACCAGCCACTTTCTAGAGAGCTTTGATCGGTATTTTCTCTGATATGGTGAATGATTGTATGGAAATATTCATGGATGACTTTACTCCTTATGGGACTGATTTTGAAGATGCTTTTTCTAATCTGGAGAAAGTGCTCAAAATATGTAAATAGTATCATCTCTCTTTATGTACAAAAAGTGCCATATGATGATGCGTGAAGGGGTAATGATGGGACACTTCATCTCTTATGCAGGGATTTAGGTAGATCCAGCCAAAATCCAGGTAATTTTGGACATTCCAACTCCATCAAATCAGAAAGAGGTAGGAATTTTTTTAGGACATGTTGGGTATTAGTAATAAAAAAAATCTCTAAACTTGCCTCTCCATTGTTTTTCCTACTAACAAAAGATGTTAACTTTCGTTGGACTAACAACTATGAATTGTCTTTTGCGGATCTTAAACAAAGATTGTCTACAACTCCCATCTTGAGAGGGCCTAATTGGGCTCTGCCTTTTCACATTTATTCAGATGCCTCAGACACTGCAATTGGTGCAGTACTAGGGCAACAGGAGGACAAAGAACCCTATTCTATCTACTATATCAGCAAGAACATGGCTCTTGCTGAGTTGAATTACACAGTTACTGAAAGAGAATTCATGGCAGTAGTATATGCAATCAATAAATTCAGGCATTATGTAACTGGTTACCCAACTTTTATTCATAGTGATCATACAACCATAAAATATCTAATCAATAAACCTATTACTAATGCCTGAGTGACAAGATGGTTGTTACTATTGCAAGAATTTGACATCACTATAGTGGATAGACCAGGAAAAGAAAATGTGGTTGTTGATTTTCTCTCGAGATTACATATAAATGATGATAATTCACCTGTAGACGATTCCTTTCTTGATGAACATTTGTTTGCATTATCCGCTCACTCACCCTGGTATGCATACATTGCTAATTATTTGGTTGCAGGTAAGGTACCTCCCCATCTATCTCCTAGGGAGAGAAGGAAAATTATTCAAAAGAGTGCCAGGTATAGTTGGATAGGAGGATAACTCTTCTACACAGGCCTGGACCAAGAAATCAGGAGATGTGTGATGGATGATGAGGTTTATGATCTGCTGAAAGCTTGCCATGATGGCCCTTGTGGGGGTCATTTTTCTGCAAAAAGGACCGGGCATAAATTTTTAAGGATGGGCTATTAGTGGCCCAGCATATTTCAAGATTCCAAGAATTATGTCCAAGCTTGTGACAGTTGCCAACGCATGGGTCAACCAACTCACAGGGATGAGATGCCACTCCATCCTCAGGTAGTGTTAGAGCCTTTTGAAATATGGGCCATGGATTTTGTAGGACCCATTCATCCACCTTCCAATCAGAAAGTTTATATATTGGTTTGTACAGACTACATGACCAAGTGGGTGGAGGCAAAAGCACTTATCAAAGCGTCAGAAGAGGTAGTTTTAGCATTCTTGCTTGAAAATATATTTTTTAGGTTTGACTTTCCCAAAGCACTGGTCACTGATGGAGGACCCCATTTTACATCATATAAATTTGAATCTCTACTCAGTAAATATCATGTTTTACATAGAATAGCTTCTCCATACCATCCACAAGGCAATGGCCAAGTGGAAAGCACCAACAAAGTTATCGAAGCCATTCTTACTAAAATAGTGAGAGAAAATCATAAGGATTGGTATAACAGACTGCATGAGGCTCTATGGGCTTACCAAAGTACTTGGAGGAGCATGATTAGTTTTTCTCCTTACGAAATGGTATATGGAAAAAGCCTTGTTTTTCCCATTGAATTCGAAATCAAAACCTTAAGAACTGCATCAGCATTCAACCTCGACTTGACTATGGCACAGAAAGCTAGACTGCAGCAGCTCAATGAGCTTGATGAAAAGCATTTGGATGCCATCCATCACACCACAGTGATTCAACAACAAAGAACAAAATGGCATGACCAAATCATTAAGAAGAAATTATTCCAGAAAGGAGATTGGGCTTTGTTGTATGATTCACGCTTTAAGGAATTTCAAGGTAAGTTGTGTACATGATCACTAGGGCCTTACGAGGTAGACAGAGTCTTTCCTAATGGGGCAATCCAGTTGATTACTATTGATGGATCCAATACACACATACATGTGAATGGTCATCGCCTGCGTCTGTATCAGCATCCACTGTCCAAGGCAGAATTCAAAACTAGTTGTACAGCTGATACAGATTATCAAATCTTGAACGGAATGAAGCTTTCTCCTTCCCCTTATGAACTTTAGGACTTCTTTTGCTCAGACTTTGTATCTAAATAATCTCAGCAAAATTTGCATTTATCTGTTTATTAGTTGAAATTTTTCTATTTTCTTTACTATGCTAATAAATCCTAGGAAGGTATTAGGCAATTCTATGTGTGCAGGTAGATTGATGAACAGAAGGAAACGATGAGTTCATGGAAGTTGAAAAAATTCCTAGAATCGAAGTAAGGTAGCATTTGGCCGATCTCCATGCTGTTACACCTTTTCCCGATAAATTGGCCAATCTCCTTGCTGTTACACCTTTTTTCCGATAAATTGGCCGAATTCAATGTTGTTACACCTTTTCTCGATAAATTGGCCGATCTCCTTGTTGTTACACCTTTTTCCAATAAATTGGCCGAATTCAATGTTGTTACACCTTTTCCCATTAAATTGGCTGATATCAACACTGTTACACCTACCTCCGGCATTTTTGAAAAAGAACCTGTTGATACACTAATTACTGTTGTGCTTTCTTTCCACTTCACTCGTTCTTTTTGCCGATGCTGCAGCTCCAACCCTCCAATCTTCCATGCAACAACACCTTTGATTAGACATTACTGATGTTTTCTATTAGAAAGTATTGCTTCATTATGACATAACTTCACATTTGGTGGTATTCAGTTGTCTCACTATCTACGATTCTGCACAAGCCATCATTTCTCTCATGATTCTTCATCATGCTAGCTATTATGCACCATTTCGACGATGGTTGGATTGTGTGGTTACTCCGACAGGTAGTTATGTGCGGTAATATTTGAGGTACGTAATTAATCCTACGTGTTCAAGTAATGAAGATCTAAAAGCATGATTTCCTATTTACTAATTGGTTACACCTGGAGCCAATCCACTTAGTTGGGGGGGGGAACGTAAATCTAGCCATTCATTCTGAAGTTTATACACAACTCCACCACCTTTCCACCCACACTTATTTTAACTAAGACACTGTATTCTCTCTACAAATCATGTTCGATCTTATTGCGTCTTTGATTTAGGTGATAGCTTCTCCTCCTACGTGCCTATAACTCTGAAGAAACATCATGGCAGGATCAGTTGTGAGACATGAACCCGCAACTCTGGACAGTTTACTACTACACCCAGAGGCCTACCAAATATTTCTTCAAGCAGGTTGGATATCGTATTTTAAGAAGTTGAAAGAGTTTAGTGAGGACTAAGTATTGGAATTCAATCAAAATCTTACTGAAGGGTACTCAATGGTGAATGGGGTAAGGATTCCAGTAATAGAAGCAAGCATTGCTACTGTAATAGGATTGCCAAGAATAGGAGACCGATGGTTTAACAGAAAAACACATATCCCAAATTCACAGAAGGGGTTCCTCGTCAACACTGAGCGAGTTCAGAACAAGGGCAGAGGTGTAGATGTCAATTCCTTACTAGAGCCATGGGGGAAAGTTTCAAAATTTCTTAAAAGGTACATCACCTATGAAGGTAGATACCAAGTTGTTTATTTTTCTGATTTCATCTTATTATCACATCTGCGACATCAGAAATTAATAAACATCCCTTATTATCTCCTACAATCATTTCATAACATGGCCCGTTTTGTAAAAAAATCCAAGAGACCCATGAATTGTGTTTCTAATCACAGACTCATCGGCCTATTAATTCGCAGAGGTATGGGCATATCTAATAACCCATTACCTACTGCAGTAGCCCAGCCACAGTATGTAAATCTAGAAAATATTGCACCAGTCCTTGAAACTGCAACACATGGACCTCTTCCAGAGCCTTTAACCTCGGCTGCAACAGTAGCCCAAACTCCTACTATCACTATTTGTAAGACGCCTCGGAAGAGTAACCGTGTAACCTGAAGCCATCCTAGCACCACACAGACAAGCCTCGATGACTTTGCAATACAACATCCTGTAGCTATGGAAAAACAAATAGATGAGGAGCCAACCACTCGACCACAATCACAACACTTAGCTGATATATTGATTATTGAAATCCAAACCCCTACCTCTGATAAGAAAACCATGCTCCTACCTCTGCATTACCTAAAAAGTGAGCAAGGATAGCACAGTCCTCAATAGCATCAATACCACTTACCCCCTCTATTGAGGCACCAACTATCACATAGACCACTTCTATTGTTGCTACAATCACACAGGATTCTCCTATTACTGCTACAGTCGATCAAGCACCTACCAGCCTTACCTGTGCATTTTCATAGAAAAGGAAACATCCATTCAAAGGAAAACCTCAGATGTCCACTGGTCAAATTGGATCAACATCAAATCAGAACCCTTTGGCTGCTGCAATAGAGAATTATCCAGGGGTATAAATACCAAGTTTTACCTTATGCCCAGAACTGCAGGAAACTATCTTATCCTTTCAAAGTGAATGTGCCCAATTCCCAGCAGAATCATCGGTGATGCCTGATGATTCTGTGCATCCTATGTCCATTGATGAAATCCAAATTATCTCAAACCCTAGTATACTAGAATGTCCTCCTTGTGTGATTGAGGAAGAAAATCTTGTTCCTCCTCCAACAACAAAGAAAAAGACCACTACTTTCGTTTATACTTTACCTAGGAGAAAAACCAGGTCCACCAAGTCTGTTGAAGCTGCAATTGGCAAGAAAAATATGGAGCAGGTCGTTCCTATTCTTCATCCACTATCATCTATGCTTGATACAGAGACAGTTCCACAAGAATCAACTATCCACGTCGAGACTGACTCATAAGAACCAGTCCTGACAGATACAGTTGTTACACAAGAACCAACTGCTCCATAGGAGATTATCCCACTAGAGCTCAAGATATTAGAACCACCTATCCATGTCGAGTCTGTTCCACAAGAACTAGTTCCGACAGTCACAGTTGTTACACAAGAACCAGCTGCACAACATGTTGAGGATGTTCCACTTGCAAATTTATTTGCCCAAATAGAGCAAAAGATCAAGAATACAGAAAATTCCAAGATTGTGGCACTGATAATAGAAAATAATAACCTTAAAGCAGAGATAAAAACCTTGAAATAGGAAGTGGAAGTTGCTCGACAAAAGAATCCAGAAGGTATAACCATGGACATCCTAGCACTAACAAAAGATGTTATGGGCAGAGAAAAAGAACTCATGTGTTTTGAATGTGGCAACTATTACTATGAGGTAGGATATGAGGTTGTCAAAGTTCCAGTTGGTACAAGACCAACAAATGTATCAATCAATACTGAACATGGACTTCCTTCTACACAAACATCAGCAAAATAGGGGAGATCTCAACATCATAAATCAACACCTGGTATGCCAGCCGCTTGCAAACAAGAACCATTATTTCGTTCATGAGTTGTTACTCGAGCAACTCAAACTGATCATGTTCTCAAGAATAGAAGAACCCAAACAGATGGTTGACATAACAAATTTCTTCTTTTTGACACAACATTCTTCGTTACCGGCACTTAGAATATTCTCTTAACAATTTTGCACTGGAGCAGATACTCATCTACTTCAGCTACAAAATAAGGTTTGAATGTGTTTTGCATGAGGACATGCAATGTCTTCAGTTGGGGGGTATGTTAGGACCCTGAAATGCCCATTTTCACTACACCTTTTGATCATTCAACCCTCTCATTTCCTAAGCTAAATGACTACTATAATGAGCACTAAGACCCTTTTTCCCAAGGTACGAACTATTCAACTTTCTTTTATGTTTTCATTTACTTATCATGTTTGATTGAATACGATCACATATTTTACCCATGAACTAATGATCAAAGTGATAGAATGGCCCACTTCGAGAATCGGGTCACTGCTATCAAAACTATGTGCAATTCCTGGGAGTTGTTATAGGATTGTTGTAATGGATGCCCAACAATCCTGGAAGTTGTTACCGGACTTCTACAACAAATGACCATCAATCCTGGAATTTGTTACACAACTGCTACGACAGAAGCCTGTTAATATCGGAAGTTGTTGCAACAAATGCCACCAGTCATGTTGTGATACGACCACTACAACACCTGTTGATTATAATGTTGGTTCACGATGTTGATGAAGGAGAATTCAAGATTTGATATTTATGATATCTAACGAACAACCTGATAATCGGGGATTCTCAAGACTGCTTTGTTTCTGAACACTGATTGACTCTGACTTTAAATAGCAGAGCTTTTGTAATGTAAAGGTTGTTAGCCTTTTGTCTTGAACTAAAGAAAGGAACGATTATTGTACTCAACATCTTTTTGGCAATTGAATGAAGAACTGGATTGAATTCCTTTAGCATACTATGATCTATCTTTTTGAGTGGATTCAGTGAGAAGGAAAGGGCCCACCTTCTTCACCGATTCCCCTCTATTTCGAATTTTAGATTTAGTTGTTTTCATTGCAATTGGTTTAACTGTTAGATGTTTCTGAATGCAACTGTTGTTATAGTTTAGTCCCTTCCTGATAAATGCGCATAAACTTGTCTCATGAGAATTAGAAGTCAGTTGTTGAGCATGGCTAGAGAGTTACTTTTCCTTTTTCTGCAATAAGTTTAAATATTGTTTTGGAGAATTAAAAGTGTGAAGTAGATTCTTGCAATAAGTACATTTCCCTTCAGCAATAGGATAGAATTTATTCCTGCAAAAGTAAATTAGAAAGTTAGATTAAGGTAGGCAATTCATGGTTTTTGTAGATTTATCAGTTTAGATTGCAGTTATGATTTTAAGTCTATAGCACTCGAGCTGTATCAACACAATTATGTCAGAAATATTGTTTGTTTGTTTTTGTTAGAAGAACTTCCCTACTGCAATTAGATTAGAGATGCTTCCATAATATAGCATAGACTGTGCAGAATTATCTTGAAATAAACAGACTTCCCTGGGTTGACAATTTATATTGAACACTTTGATTTTCCATTTAATTAGACAATTAAAGTGCCCAACATAATCCTATCCATATTAATGTTAGTGTGGAACCCATAAACCCATGTGTGACTAACACACCAAAAATAACACCATCATTTAGACAACCAAACTTCGGGAGAAGGAAGACAGTAGGAATTACATCTACACAAGGAACAACAACTGGGGGAGCTAGTTCAGGGAGAATTAGTCAAGTGTCTACACCACACGGAGGTAGAAGTTCAGCATTCAGGATGGCAGGACATGATCCCACCATTCAGTTAACAGAATTTCAAGGAGAAGCAGTAGAAGACCCTAAGAAACACTTGTTCATTTGTTCAAAGATCTGGGAAGAAAACTAGATCACTGATGAAGATACTAAACTTGTGAAGCTAGCCATCACACTAAGAGACCACGCACTATACTGGTACATGAGTCTAGACATAAAAAATGCACCTAGAATTCCAATGACACTAACAGACATTAAGAAGTTATTGATTAATGAGTTCCAGAATCCGAGCTCAGAGGATAAATACATGAATGAGATGATAGAAATCCGACATAAAATAGGAGAATCTATCTGCGAAATTGACCAGCGATTTAATTGTTTAAAAAGGAAATTGAGATATGCCATGACTGAAATGAAACATAGGAATCTATTTGTAAATTTTGTATTACCACACCTGAAATACCCACTCAGACAATAGAAATTCCAATCTCAAGTAGAGGCTCTACAGGAAACCTTGAAAATGGAGGAGAATCAATACCACAAGACAGATCGAGCTATAGAGGAGTTGAAGGAGGATTTAAAGAATATTGCCTTCCAACTCAATCAGAATAAGGGTAAAGACAATCATGAAGTTGTTTGGTGTACCACATGTAGAATAGAAGGGCACCATAAGAACGAATGTCCAACATGTCAGATAGTTGGCTTAGGTTGATGGATAGTTCATATGTATTGTTGGTTGTCATTGATGTCAACCATTGGAGAGTGATATTGCATATTGATGTCAACCCTTATTGATTGATTGCAACCCTTGGAGAAAGTCTCGTAGTGAATTTCGGTAGAACAAAGGTTTGGGTAATGGACCCAAGGTTGTTTCATGTATAATGGTATGAGTTTTAATATATTTGAAGGTAATACTATTCTATATGGATAGTTCATGTCATTCCATTTCCTATGGTATTTGGAATGTCAAATAACTCCTCACGGTTAGAGAGTTATGGCCATGAGAAGTTGGAGAACCCAGGTTTGGGTAATGGAACCAAGTTTGTTTAATGGATAATGGTATGATTTTTGATATATTTTCAGGTAATACTATTCTATATGGATAGTACATGTCATTCCATTTCTGGTGGTATGTGGAACATCACATAACTCCTCACGGTTTGAGAGTTATGGCCTTACGAAGTTGGAGGACCCTCATATGTTGACTTGAAGCCCCAAAAGGTCAAAGAAGTCAAAGAGCTTGCAAAGAAGAAATTATTATTTAAATGATAAATTAAAGTGACAAAGTCAAGAAGGATTATTTAAATAATAAAGTGAAGTGACAAAATCAAAGAAGATTATTTAAATTATAAAGTGAGGTGACAAAGTCAAGGAGGAATATTTAAATGATAAAGTAATGGAGAACTTTCTAATTATGGAAAGTGGTTACCCCTAAAAATTGGTAAAATAGGTTAAGTGAGCCATAAATCAGTTAAGTGACCTAGAAATGGGTTAAGTGACCTAGAAATAGGTTAAGTGACCTAGAAATGGGTTAAGTGACCTAGAAATAGGTTAAGTGACCTAGAAATGGGTTAAGTGACCTAGAAGATGGAAAGTATAAATAAGAGGAAAGACTCTCTCACTTAACATAACACTTGAGAATATTGAATATATATAGGTGACTGAGGTAACCAAGGGATATATAAGCCTAACTTCAGAGGGAAGGTGAAGAAAAGAATGTCGAAATTCAAGGGAGGATAAATTATTTTGATGATGCTTTCTAAGGTATGTTATTTACAGGTCATCTCACCATTTTCAAAATAAATTTTTTTATAGAATGAGTCAGACCATGAAATTTCTACGACATTGAGAAAACACATCCAATTATATGTGGTAAAAAATTTATCTTGTGGGTCGTTGTATTTTTGGAGTTACACTCTGTGGAAAATAGGGTTTGTGGCTAGTCCTGAAACTAGTCTAAAATAGGTGTTTCGGGTAAAAATGTCACAACTTATTCATAACAAATCCAAATTCAATAAGACCAAATGTGTTGGTTATAGTAAATTATGTAGTATTTTTTGTAACATTTTCATATCGATTCAATAAATATTTCGTGCGGGGCATGCTCTACAAGGTCTCTCTCTAGAATAATCCAGAATTCAGCAAGGTATGTCATTTTTGATATAACTCATTTTCTGAGAGGTTCCAAGTAGTGACACCTAGAGGAATTGCAGAAAACACACTAAAGAACATTTTTTTATCATTATCATATATTTATTCATTACAAGTACATATTTATGATTATTTCAAGTTAGGGTTGTTGACTAATCCAAAACTAGTCATCTGAGACTAAAGAAGAGTTTGATGAAAATCCTAGTCTCTTGTTGTTAAAGTTAAGGATGGTTCTCAGGTATGTGATCATATACACTAGGTCTATTACAAAGTTACAAATCATATTTGGATGATGAAATTGATGAGGGATTTTGGTTGAGGTACATGTTGGGTACATGGTTGAGAAAAGTAGTTCATGATTTGGCACATACATGAGGTGTATAGTTGATGATGTTGGTACATATTGATGAGTCATAGTTGATGAGTAGTTAATAAATGATTTTTACATACTTGGTACATGGTTAGAGGTACTTGTTAGTATTATTTTTGACACATGGTTTATGGATGATGTAGCATACTTGTATTGGTATATTATTAGAAGAACATATTGATCTTGGTGATGATTATGAGTTGTTGTTATGCTTGGTTGATGCACATCTTTGAGAGTTGTATTGGTGATTGATATTGGTGAGTATATCTAATTTGGTTGATAAGATTGATGAGATAGGTTGTTGTTATAGGTTGTTTGGACAGGTTGTTGTGACATGTTATTTGTATAGGTTTGGTGCATGGTTGATGCACATGTTCATGGTATTGGTTGAGGTATAGGTTGTTGCATGGTTGATGCACTTGTTTATGATACAGGTTGTTTACAGGTTGGTTGGTATAGGTTGGTGTATGGTTGATGCACTTGTTTATGGTACAAGTTGATTACAAGCTGAGGTACAAGTTGATGCATGGTTGATTCATGGTTCATGTTATTGGTACAAGTTGTTTGGTACAGGTTGATTGGTACAGGTTTACATCATTATATCTCATAGTGATAGTGTCACAGTGGTTCCATCATTCTACTTATATGTCAAGGTAGTTGGACGGGGAAAGGATAGGTGGTTGTAGCCACCTTCTGGTTGTAGATGAAGAACATAGGGGTTTGTAGCCTCCTTGTTTGGATTTCATCTTGGAAGGATTACCTAATCCAGTAAGAGAAAATGTTGGTAAATGTTCATCAGCTAAAGAACTTTGGGATAAGTTACATGACATATATTCTTCACCCATCGTAGATTTAGAAAAATACAAAGAATATGCAAATACAAAACAAGAACAAATATGCTCATCATGTCAGACATATTCAGAAGAGGAAGAGTATGAAGAAACAGAAGTTGATTATAGAGAAAAATTGATCAATGCAATTAAATATATAAGGAAATAAAGATAAGAAAACAAGTCATCCAAGAAAGAATTGATGAAGCAAAAGGAAAGTGTTCAAGGTTCCGAAAAAGATCACCATGTCATAAAGAATTTAAGATCTCAACTAGAAGAGGCCAGAAGAATTGAAGAAACTCTAGAATATCAAAAGAAATTTTTAGAAGCCAACATAACATCAAAAAATGAAGAAGCAGAAAAAAGAGAAAAGATATTGATGGATCATCTCAAGGAAAGAACCAATGACTTAAACCAAGTTCAGGAAGAGCTTGGTCAAGAAGAGAGAAGACTGGAAAAATAAATGATTACATTGAAAATCCAACTTGAAGAAGCAAAAAGAACAGAAGAGTTCATGAAGTCTCAGATAATGAAGAAAGAATAAGAGCTTGATAATCTTGAAGAACAAGTTGTCACACTAAGAGTCAAAATTGTCAAGCTCAACAAAAACATTGAAGAGATAGAAACATCCACATCAGTTGTAGAGAATGAAGAGAAACACTCTACATTGTTAGAAAAGAAGAATGAAGAAAATAGAAAGAGTTATGCAGAAGTACTCAAAGGAAGGAATCATGGTCAACCAGAATCTAAGAAAACTATTGAAGATACATCTTCAAGAAGACCATCCATGTTCAAGTCACAAAGAACCTTCAATCATGATCATGATCAGTCAAAGAAAAAATTCAGAAGAACTACACCACAAAGAAGATCATTGAATCCCAGGTATGCAAATTTATTTTATGGTCATTGTTTTTATTGTACTAACTTTGGACATAAGGTTGCAGATTGCAGGGATTATAAAAGAAATGTTCAAGCAAGAAGTGCCTATGTGGTCGCATGTAACATTGAGTGTTAAAAATGTCATAACTATGGACACATAGACATTGATTGTAGAAGCATGATTGATACTTCCATGAAAGAGAATATTGATATCAGATATAAGGAAGTATGGATAAGAAAATAGGAATAACATGTGAACAAAGTCCAAGTACCAGAGATTGCAAGATTGGCAATAAAACGAGATGAAGAAAATTCTACAGAGAAAAAGAAAGATGTCAGATATAGAAAGGTTTGGAAAATAAATGAAAGAAAGGAAGGACAAGTAAATAAGGAACATGTTCAAGATATTGTACTTTCAAGCATTGTAGTGAAAGATGAATTCATAGAAAAAAATAAAGAAGTTAGAGTTCAAAGAGATAATGAATCTACCACTGAATATGATGATGAATCTACCAATGAAGATGATGATGAACCTACCAATGAATATGATGATAAATACACATCAGAGAATGAATTGTTCTGAACCATACGTCTTAGAGACTCCCAGGTAATATGAATATTAGACAGGGGGGTCTATGTGATAGCTATGACAGACCAAAGAACCATCCTTCGAGTAGCTTGCAACGTTTGAGAAGACAGATCCAGAGCAGTCAGTTAGCAGAAGTACAATCTGATGGATTAATTAAGACTTCGTGATAGTATAGTGATAAATGGGTCAGCATTATGGATAGTATGGTTGAGAGAATTGATTCATAGATTGGTTCAGAGAGTGGTTGAGAGACAAAGGAACATTATCATAATGGATGATAATTACATAGGAAATGTCTCAAACAATGTTAATGGATTCCAAATTGACAGATATTTTTTGGACACATGAAGTGCATATAACAATTCACATTCAAAATAGACTAATTCTCAAAAACAACAATGACAAAACTCCCTACAAACTATGGAAAGGAAGCACAGACAACAACCTCTACATCAAGCCAGAAATTTGCAAAGGATATGCAGAATGAATTTGAAATGTCATTACCTGGAGAACTGTCCTTCTTTCTGGGTCTTCATATATGTCAAAGAAGGAAGGTTTATTTCTCAAACCATGTATATCATAGAAATGCTAAAGAGGTTCGGAATGGAAGATTGCAAACCAGTTATCACTCCCATGCAAACTAGTTGCAAGTTGAGCAAAGATGATGATTCAAAGTCTATAGATCAGAGAAAATGCAGGTCAATGATTGGTAGCCTACTATATGTGACAAAATCCAGACCATATGTAATGCAACCAGTTGGACAAGTGGCACAATTTCAAGCAGCATCAAAGGAATCACATGTATTAGCAGTGAAGAGGATTTTCATATATCTCAAAGGAATAGAAGAGTTTGGATTATGGTATCCAAAAGGAAAGGATCTATCACTTATTTCCTACACAAATGTAGATTGGGTAGGTTGCATTGATGACTGACGAAGCAGCAGTGGACTAACATTCTACTTGGATGAGTGTTTAGTATCTTGGCTAAGAAAGAAATAATAATCAATATCCTTATCTACAGCCGAGGCAGAGTATATTGCAGTAGCAACATGTTGTACACAGGTTCTATGGATGAAAAAAACTCTGACAGATATATAGGTTGAGTATGATGAGCCCATTCCAATCTATTGATAATACAAGAACCATCAGTATCTCAAAAAACTCGGTGATGAACTCCAAGATGAAGCACATTCCAATCAAGTATAACTTTCTACACGAACAATTTGCAGAGAAGAACATTAGAGTTGAATATGTGGGAACAAAAGAACGAGTGCAATACATCTTTACAAAACTGCTTCCACAGGAATCCCTTGACTATCTTCGCCATAGACTAGGAGTAATTTCTATTCCAAAATGAATTATTTTTAATGCTTATCTTATATGTCTTAGATGTACATGAGGAAGCACCATAAATAAGACAAAGGGGGGGAGATTTATCAGATGAAAAGGTAAATTCTTGGAGAGAGAGAATAAAGGCATGTTTCCAAGGGGATCGATTGTCACAAGGGAAGAATGAGCAATATGACTTCAGAGTGATACCCTTTGTCAAAGAGGGAGATATTATTCATATGAAGGGAGAGAGAGTAATTAGAGGATTATAAACACAAAGAAAAATCAAAGTCACGTGTACAAGGGGAGCAAAACCAAGGAGAGTTTAGTCAAAGGGAGCAACCCCAAAGGGAGATACCCTTTTCCATTGATGTCAAATGGGGAGAGATAGAAACATTGATGAGGATTATAAGCATGAATGTTATCATGACTAAGTGTTGCAATCAATGTTAGTGTTTCCATCAATGCCAAAGAGAGAGATTGTCAAACAGTTGGCTTAGGTTGATGGATAGTTAGTATGGATTGTTGGTTGTCATTGAAGTCAACCATTGGAGAGTGATATTGTATATTGATGTCAACCCTTGGAGAAATTCTGGTAGACAATTCTGATAGCACAAAGGTTTGGGTAATGGACCCAAGGTTGTTCATGTATAATGGTATGAGTTTTAATATATCTAAAAGTAAGACTATTCTATATGGATAGTACATGTCATTCCATTTCCTATGGTATGTGGAATGTCACATAACTCCTCACGGTTAGAGTGTTATGGTCATGTGAAGTTGGAGAACCCAGGTTTGGGTAATGGAACCAAGTTTGTTTGATGGATAATGGTATGAGTTTTGATATATTTTTAGGTAAGACTATTCTATATGGATATTACATGTCATGTCATTTTTTTTGGTATGTGGAACGTCACATAACTCCTCACGGTTTGAGAGTTATGGCCTTACGAAGTTGGAGGACCCTCATATGTTGGCTTGAAGCCCCAAAAGGTCAAAGAAGTCAAAGAGATTGCAAAGAAGAAATTATTATTTAAATTATAAAGTAAAGTGGCAAAGTCAAGAAGGATTATTTAAATAATAAAGTGAAGTGACAAAATCAAAGAAGATTATTTAAATGATAAAGTGAGGTGACAAAGTCAAGGGGGAATATTTAAATGATAAAGTAATGAAGAAATTTCTAACTATGGAAACTGGTTAACCCTAAAAATGAGGAAAATATGTTAAGTGACCTATAAATGGCTTAAGTGACCTATAAATAGTTTAAGTGACCTAGAAATGGGTTGAGTGACCTAGAAATAGGTTAAGTGACCTAGAAATGGGTTAAGTGACCTAGAAGATGGAGAGTATAAATAAGAGGCAAGGCTCTCTCATTTAACATCACACTTGAGAATATTGAATATATATAGGTGACTAAGGTAACCAAGGGATACCTAATATGAATTTCAAAGGGAAGGAGAAGAAAAGAAGGCCGGAATTCAAGGGAGGATAAATTCTTTTGATGATGTTTTTTAAGGTATGTTATTTACAGGTCATCTCACCAGTTTCCAAATAATGTTTTTTCTAGAATGATTCAGACCGTGAACTTTATATTTCATTGAGGAAACATATCCAAGTATATGTGGTAAAAAATTCATCTTGTGGGTCATTGTATTTTTGGAGTTACACTCTGTGGAAAATAGGGTTTGTGGATAGTCCTAAAACTAGTCTAAAACAGGTGTTTCGGGTAAAAACGTCATAACTTATTCATAACAAATCCAAATTTAGTAAGAAAAAAATGTGTTCGTTATCTTACATTATTTATTATTCTTTGTAACATTTTTAGATTGATTCAACAAATATTCCGTGCGGGGCATGCTCTACAAGGTCTCTCTCTAGAATAAGGTAGAATTTAGCAAGGTATGCCATTTTTTCTATAACTCTTTTTATGAGAGGTTCCAAGTAGTGAAACCTGGAGGAATTGCATAAAAACACAATGAAGAACACTGTGTATCATTATCAGATCTTTATTCATTACAAGTACATAGTTATGATTATTTCAAGTTAGGGTTGTTGACTAATCCAAAACTAGTCATGTGAGACTAAAGAAAAGTTTGATGAAAATCCTAGTCTCTTGTTGTTAAAGTTAAGGAAGGTTTGTAGGTATGTGATCATATACACCAGGTATATTACAAAGTTACAAATCATATTTGGCTCATGAAATTAATGAGGGATTTTGGTTGAGGTACATGTTGGGTGCATGGTTGAGACAAGTAGTTGATGAGTTGGCACATACATGAGGTGTATAGTTGATGATGTTG
>SNQJ01S0042360.1:0-29373 GCA_010110895.2 Picea sitchensis
CGTATGCTTGTCATTGATGGCAAGTACAACAGTGAAGATGGCAGGATCAGAATGTGCATCGATGGACAAACAGGAACAACATAGGCTCAGGAGGAATTAGTGCAGAGTTGAAATTCTTCCAAGTAAGAAGGATGTGTAAACTTGGAGGAGAAGCATCGCTAATCATTGGATCCCATCCAAAATTCCCGACAGCATGAGGGCCGTCAGATCTGAATAAAAACGGATTTGGTGTTAAAAGTCGCGAGGCGCGAGGATGCAAGGCAGCGAAGTGGCGAGAAGATCAGGACCGTCCATCTGGGAAGGACGCGTGGCAGAGATCAGAGAGATATCACGAAATCAGAGGTTCGCAGGATAAAGGCCCAAGTATTGGGTGTTCAAAGTCGCGAGGCATGAGGACACGAGGCGGCGAAGTGGCGAGAGATTTATAGCCGTCCATCTGGGGGGATAGGTGGCAAGAGATCGAGAGATCTCACGAACTCGGGAGTTTGCAGGTTGTGAGTCCAAACATTGGGTACTCCAAGTCGCGAGGTCGCAAGGTAGTGAGAGAAGGCCGTCGGATCCGGATCACAGGAGGACCGTTGGATCAAGAGGACGCATGGCAAAAGATCAGAGCATCATAAAGATTCATCTCAGAGTTTCGCGACTCGCGACTTGGAAAGGAAAGAAACATAACCACCAAACTCACGAGATGCGAGATCATGATAAGATCATGACCGTTAATACACCAAAAGACGTGGACTGTTGATCTGAGCTCCATCTCGGAGCCTCGTCTATCATGACTTGGAGTGACAAGAATCTCCATCAAAGGAATAGCGAGATGCGAGATTGCGAGAAGATCAGGACCATCGGATTACCAAGAACGTGGATCATTGATCTGAGCCCCATCTCAGAGCTTCGCCTATCGCGACTGGGAGTGACGAGAATCTCCATCGAAGGAACAATGAGATGCGAGATCACGATTAGATCAGGACCGTTGATTCATCAAGATCATGAACCTTCGATTAGGGTCGATGAAGATCATAAGTTCGCAGCAAAAGTATGAAATGGGTAAATAACCACAATACCCTTCAGAGTTAATCCAATAGTGACGATGAACTTGAACAAGATCGGAGGGTTGTTGTTGCGCGACACAGTGAAACTGCCAGTAACGATTGATGGGTTCTACCAGAGGATGTGAAGAGACTTATGTGTGATTTCCAGAGGAGCAGAAGAGTCACATGGAATCTGCCAGTGGAATGAAGACGACTCGTGGAGGCGATTGACAGCGGGGTGGGATTGAGTTCGTAACTGAAACAGAGAAGGTGAGCTCGATTGTCACAGAGAATATGAAGAGTCTCAACTGCCAAAGAGGATGAGGAATCTCAGCATAACACCCAGTGATATTGGACACGTAGGGTGAACTACCAGAGAAGCTGAAGAGTCACGATGATGATCAGATAGAGAAATCGAGAGGTGGAGGATAACGATGGAGAGTATGCATGCAGAGGCATGGAGAACATTGCATGCACAAGGTGCACAGAAGCTATAAATACACGGTACAGAGAAGAGATTACGGGTTGTTGTTGTTGGAGGTTGTTGTGAGTGTTGTTGGTAAAGGTGATTCAGGTGTGAAGAAGGAGGAGAGTGTAGAAGCTGAATAACACAGAAGAGGAACTGTGAAGAGAATCGAGATGGTGCACAGAGCATAAAAAGAAGAAGACCAAACAACGCATGTGAGGTGAGCAGAAAGGCAATGAGGCACACAAAGCAACGAAATGCAGCAGAACAATGATAAGTCGGGTAAGCCATTATTGAACATTATATCATTGTAATAAGTTTCAGAAGCTAAGATTTATATTTCAAGGTGGTTGGGAGGTGCTAGGGAGGATTGTTGTCCTCAGAGGTTCAAGTGGGTGCTTGAACACAGGGAGTTGGTGCTAGAAAAACCAGAGAGTTGGTGCTTCCTTCTAGTTGGTGATAGAGAAAACAAAGAGTTGGTGCTCTTAGCAAGTTGCAGCTTGCAAAGCTGAGGTTGTAGCCTCATTATGAGTTGGTACTCATATGTATGATATTGTAAAGAATGTAACCATTACTTATCATATAAAAGAAAAGAGGTTTTTACCCTGCATGGGTTTCCTCAGGAAATACTTGTCTCTGTGTTTCTCATATATGTGAATGATGTTGAAAGTGCCATTGTTTATTTCCCTACATTATTGTGATTAGCATGCAGTATCTCTACAAAGAGTTTAAAAGAACCATAATTGTTTAAGCACGAGGACAACTGATTCACCCCCCCTCTCAGTTGTTCAACATAAAACTCCTGCGCGCTCCATATAAACCAGTGGTCATATGTATTAAAACATGAAACCGTGGGTCCGGGCTAAGCCTCGGCCTGACACCCCACCATTTAAAACAAAACTCAACTTTAAATATTTTACAAGTCATATATTTAATAAGAATCACCGTGTGGGCTAATGGTAGCCCACACTCTACCAAAGTGTTGCCAAAGGGGAAGGTCCATGATTCGAATACGGTAGACTATACAATTTTGATTTACAAACCAATAAACCAATAGCCAATAAAGGGGTGCCACATGGCAGCCCACGACTGGGCCACGTGGCACCTCATAATTTTCCAAAACCATGCCACGTGTCGCATTGTGATTAGACCACATCCGCCAATAGATGACTTCCACGTCACCAGCTACGTCAACATGTACAATCAAGCCACGTCACCTCTTCCACGTTAGCATCCGTACGGACTATATGGACTGCACAGTCACCGTCCCTTTTTTTGCCTGTTTGACGATTCGAATAGATTGTGATATCTCTTTCTCCCAAAATCCGTTTGATATAAAACAAGTTGCGTTGGGTTTTTGATGATGAGGGCTATGCTCTCGTTCGTTTTGAGGCAATTATGAGAACTTTGATTTTTGAGCTCAAATTTACCCCTGGTCCAGATTTTGATCACACCTTCTCATTGAAAGGCTTTTGGACCCACAAAATATTATCTATCTTATTTCAAGTTATATCAACTTATTCTACTTGAAAATTCTTTTCGACAATCACCTGAATACCTTGACATGCCTTGCATTGCAACTAACTATGTCCTTCAACCACTGCTCTCTGGTTGCTGCTGACCTACTGTTCTCTCTATGTTTGGAAGACTTCCAACCTTCCCACTAAGAATCAAGTCCCTCTCTTTAACTCTTTGACGTCAACACAATCCGCTCTCCAATGGCTGCAAAAACTTTCCTGCGACATCTTGTCACAAGCCAAGAAAACCGTCAATCTTGAAAACAAATTATACAAGACTGAAAAATGATGCCAACGAAATCTTTTGTTCTTCAAAAAAACTGTCGCATCCTGTACTTCATCAAATCACATGGCATTTTCCTTCATCTTGATTTACTCAAAATCAAATTACAAGCCAACAAACACCATCGACTAAACATAACTCGAAAAACATGATCGACACACATAGTCGTCAAAACAACATCGACACCAGTCGAGGATCATTTGTAACTTATCAATCTTCCCAAAATGACAAGTCAAAAATCATGATACACAATCATGTTACAATCATGAATCATTCATGATGAAACATCACGAGGTTCACTGCTTACACATACATGAAAACAACTGCATGCGCATGACTCTTCAACTCTCCTTTCAGTACAAACATAAGTACATAACCCTGAAACATATGGGTACATAAGAGTTGAAATGAAAAAGATAAATGGCAGTAACAAGTGAACATCATATCCATCTTTTTACATCCTCCTCGGGAATTTATGCAACAACAAAAAAAATGCCTTCAAAATGAATTGCGTTCACATGCAACTTACATCATGCAAGTTTTGATCAACTAATGCAACTTATCATGCTTCCCATAAATGCACACATAACGCTGAAAAGTGCATTTACAACAAAAAATGCAAGCCTTACTTGCTCAAGAAATTCAACCATTTCTTACCAAGCCAACTCAACGGTGACTTTTTCTGCTGGAAATCGTCCTCTTGTGAATCATCTTGACTCACATCGATGATGGAATCTCCTCTTCCATTCTTGCCAAACTCTTTATCCATCTGCTTCTTGTGTTGTGGATGAGTGCTTGGATGCAATGTCCAACATTGGTCAATGAGATGACCCCTCTTCTGACAATGAGTGCAAATCTTTTGCATCCTCTTTTCATGTTGTCTTTGCTTGTAAAGTTTCTTGAAAGTGGCCAATATTTTCCAACATTTTGAAACATGATGGTTATATAAACCAAAATATGTACATGGATACTTTCTTCCATTTTTACATACAAATTTATCATGCTTAGCATAATCAAAAGCAACTGAATGATAAGCAAAATTATACCTTGAACATTCACCTTTATCGCCTCTTTGAGGAGGTGAATCTGAAGAGTTACAAGATCTCCTTTGAAGACCATCAACAGTGTTCTTGTCCTCACCACTGTCATAATTCTTTCGTTTCATACATTTGCATTCATCTTGAACAGAATCCTTGCATGTTGAAGGGATCGAACTTTCAACAAAAGTTCTTAAACTTTCACCTTTAAAGCCTTCTTGAGGAGGTGAACTTGAAAAGAAAATTGTTCTTGGAACTTTTTCCCTTGTCTCCTCGACTTTGGAATTTTCTCCATCTCTTTCTTCATATCCAAGACCACAAAACTTGGGTCTCTCTTCAACAACAATAGGCTCAACAATGCCTTGTGCATGCTTGCCCAAACCTCTACCTTCATAGCCCATTTTTAAAAATAACTTGGACCCTATTCCTCTTGTGTGATTTTCAAAAACACCAAAACATTCATCTTGAGAGGAATTAGAAGATAAACTAACATTGCATACATTATGTTCATGCATTTACTTGGTAAGGGTTTCCTTTGCCTCATGGAATTGAATCTCCATCTCATGCAACCTTTGAAGAAGCTGGTCTTTCTCCTTCTTCATGGCCTTCAACTGCTCTTCAAGGGAAATGCTCTCCTTATCTTCACACATCTCTTTCATCAAATCTCTCATGGTTAAAATTTCCTTCAACAACTCTTTGTCAAAGAACTTTGATTTTGAAGATATATGAAAACTATCAATGCTTGAAGCTTCCTCCATCCTTGCAATATATCAAACTTCAACACAAAGCTTGCACAAAAACCAATAATTAAATCTCAAGCTATCAATGGAAAACACATGAGCAAAACAAACTATGCTCTGATACCACCTGATCTAAAAATAGAAGGTTGACTTGTTATTCTATGCAAGCACCCTCTACTTTATTAAAATAAAACTTTACAGGACCTTGCTTCATGTGTTAAAATATGCAAGATAAATTATGTGCCAAATTTATGTATCTTCTTGTAATTGCTTATGTGTGAGAATATGTTCTTTTAAATGGTTATATATGTACTTTCAATAAATACACAGCAACATAACTTGCAGCAAATAAACCATCAAACTCAGAACAATCACAACATGATAAAGGAGTTCACCCCCCTCTGGGCTACATCTCCTTGAGCCTCCATCAATGGACTTGGCTCTCTGGGATTAATTTGTCAAAAGTTATTTTACAAGATGTTTCTCAACTCCAATGGAAAAATAGACTGTACCAGTGGAATCAGAACACATAAAAACCCCAAAAATGAATAATAAAACTCTGAAAACGGATCATGGCTCA
Organism: Picea sitchensis; assembly: GCA_010110895.2. NCBI lineage: Eukaryota > Viridiplantae > Streptophyta > Pinopsida > Pinales > Pinaceae > Picea > Picea sitchensis. The sequence goes on from SNQJ01S0042360.1 coordinate 5,655, forward strand.
TCCGAGCATGACCTCTTCTACATGTGACCATAAGCTTCACTGAGCTTCTCTTTGGCAAAAACACCTGTAAAAGTCCTCAAAATCCTCTGAAACCTGTCCCAATGTGTTCAGAGCATAACAATTAGCCAAAAATAATTATTCAATCACAGAAAACAAACATAGGCTCACCAAAACATGTCCTTAATCAATGAAGGCTTCAAGCTCCCCTGAGCTTGCTGAAATTTCAATGGCTTAAAACCTACAAAAAAACTCTTCAAATGGCCTTGATAACAGTTCCAGTGGATTAAGGACGTCCAAAAACCCCTAGCTGGGCTTTTACGACACCTCAATCGACCAAAAAATGAGAAAGATAGGCCTCCTGCCATCCTCTTCCTTCAAGCTAGTTGGCTCTTCATCTACAAAACGCACCCTTGTCAAACGAACCTAGCACACATGCAATATATAGCGTAAAAACCTAGCACCAGTCACAACCGTGCCAACGGTGAAAACTATAGGACGGTTATGGGCACGCCAACCCCTAACCGCCTAGCACCTGGGCACATGGGGAGTTACAATATGACCTCGGGCTTTAACCATTGCCAACCGTTTGAAACCAAACTTAAGCCCCTCTGCGCCTTTCGTATGGTCACATGGCTTGTTTGTAATACACTCTGTGTGCAATATATATAAACACACGCGACCAGGGGCTCCATCCCGTCATAACCCCGCGCGCTATATTACCACTGGTCATATGTTATGGAACAAAACCACGGGCTAAAATCCAGTTAAAAAATATGCGCGCCAAACTCCGTTACACAACGGTCATATGGTTACACACAAAAACCATTTCTTAAGTGTTGATAAACCAAATGCGCGCGAAATTCATCGTAGGGTATGGTCATATGGAATATGAGTGTGACTTAGGGCTGTATATAGTTTAAAAATTCCGCGCGCTCCGTATAAACCAGTGGTCATATGTATTAAAACATGAAACCGTGGGTCGGGGCTAAGCGCTGGCCCGACCCCCCGCCATTTAAAACAAAACTCAACTTTAAATATTTTACAAGTCATATATGTAATAAGAACCACCGTGTGGGCTAATGGTAGCCCACACTCTACCAAAGCGTTGCCAAAGGGGAAGGTCTACGGTTCGAATCCGGTGGACTATACAATTTGTATTTACAAACCAATAAACCAATAGCCAATAAAGCGGTGCCACATGGCAGCCCACCACTGGGCCACATGGCACCTCAGAATTTGCCAAAACATGCCACGTGTCGCATTGCGATTAGACAACATCTGTCAATAGATGACTGCCACGTCACCAGCTACGTCAGCATGTAAGATCAAGCCATGTCACCTCTCATGCCACGTCAGCATCCGTACGGACTATACGGACTGCACAGTCCCTTTTTTTGCATGTTTGACGATTCTAACAGATCGCGATATCTCTTTCTCCCGACGTCCGTTTGAGATGAAACGAGTTGCTTTGGGTTTGTGATGATGAAGGCTACACTCTCATTCGTTTTGAGGCAATTCCGAGAACTTTGATTTTTGAGCTAAAATTTTACCCGATTTTGATCACTCTTAGCCAAGACCTCCAATCTCTTAGCCAATCAGATCAGTACATATATGTTACTTTTTAATATACAAAAATATATGCTTTTAATTCCATAGCTCCAACAATAGGTATTGTGCAAATATTTCTAGTCAAAGGACAAACTAATATGTAGTCAACTCTTTATGGATCGCTAAAGTCCCTCTATGCCTACGGCAAGGACTAATAATAGAGTAAATCCAAAGACATTTTAATATTTATAATCTAAAAATTAAAGAGGCTAGTCTTTCCTCCAATGAGAGTATGACTATGACTAGTTACTTAAAGTACAAGGACAAGATAAACAATATGGAAGAGAAGATGCTTCCTAAGATGATTGTTTGCTGAAGCAATATGGAAGACAAGGATTCCTAACCTTCTAGCTCAAGTAGGGGTGACAAAAATATGTCAAATGTTGGCTAAATCATTGGAAAATAAATGAAGAGGTTACTAATATTAAAAATATTATTACATCTAATGTTGTGTTATACATAATTAAAAGATAAATGAAAATTAAGATATTATCATAATGTGATCAACCCTAATTAGAAGATCAAAAGTATCTATCTATTATGACTATTGTAAATAAGACAATCAGCATTGCTAAAATAATAAGGAACTCTCATGAGCTCCATAGTGAAATGTGACATTTAACAATTCCTAAAACATTTCAAGCCAATTTTTTATTTTTCCTAACACTAAGAAGGTTAAAGATGAAATAGACTTTCTAGTATAATTCCCTACTTACACTCGCATTAAATATGAATTCTCAATATTTATTACAGTACACCTTCCTAATTTTTGAACTAGTCAAAAATATAATAATTTAGAAATGATTTCCTTCCTTCAAATAACAAATTGAATCTTAATTAACCACCACAATCATCATCATAAACTAATGAAAATCCTATAAACAGGTCCAACAAACTGTGACAAAAAGGTTGACCACTGCTGGAGATTAACATAGGCCAAAATCTACAAAGTATGGTATTAGTTTGCTCTCTATACTACATTCTCATCTATTATGACCTCTTAATTTTCAATTTCCTATGATATGATATTGGTTAATAAAAAAAACCAAAATAAGAACGTTTAGACTACGGCTTCCCTAATTCCGTTCCTTACATTACGAAATGTGACATCTTTTATAATTATTTCCGGCTACATAAACATAAATACTATATTTGTAGAGACTTTGGCATGGAGTATATCCTGTCGTGTCGATGGAAAACGGATAGCAAGAATCTACTACTACGACGGAAAGCCAGCGTTTCCTCGAAAGCCGTGGAATCCACTTGCTGAAACTGTTTTCTTTCTTTGACGAAATCTCCCCATCATAAATGGAAATTGAAGTACTCCCGTGCAATTCCTTGGCTTCATCTGTTTTATTTTCTTGTTCGTCATTGATTGATATCTCGTGATGGATGATTGATTTCAATCAGAGTGATGGCCAAATATCTGAATTGCTTGCTACTTGCGGTTGTATAGAGAGTACAAATTCTCCATTATTAAAATCCTTCCGTACATCTTCAGAGCATTTTCGGGGGACGCTATGTAAACAATTAATTGATTTTAATTAAAAAAAAATCTAGATTGTTATCTATCTCCTTCTGTTTGTCTTCGGTGATCTTGTTTTAAAAATCTAATCATTCGAAACTGAAGGCAAACCGAACGAAACTATAATAGCTTGAGTTCCCGCGCTCGCAGGTTTTGTTAGAAACAGCTAATGTTTCGTAGGATGTTGCCGTTGATCGCCTTTGCTTGGTCGTTTACTGGACTGTATAGAAGCGACGGCTCTCTTCCTTCTCAACAAATATTTTATTTTGTGAGAATATATATTTTTTATTATTATTTTCTAAGATTCTTAACATCCAGTCTCTAACCCTAGACTGACCGATCTGAACCAGAAATGTCAAGGTCATGTATGGATTTTTACAGTTCTTTCCAACGATTAAACAAATGCATTCAATTATATATTTATTATTACTAACTTTGGGATGTGTAAATTGAAAAGGAAGAGGGATAGCATCCTTAACGCTCTTAATGTTTAAGTTTTATAATTGTTGTTATTTATTTAACAATATATAAATTTAAAGGAGGAAGGATAGCACCTTCAAAGTACATCTTTGCTAAGTTTAAAATCCGAAATAATATATATTAATTTTTATGGTTAAACAAATATTGCAAATCCTCGGCTAGTTAACAATTTATTTAATCATTAAATTAATATATAAACAATTCAATTCACTTCGATACATATAATTTTATTATTATGTAGTGAATGCACATGTAGTGCTGATTAAAAATATTAATGCTTTACTTATCTACAATAGGAATACTCACAAAATTAGCTAGAAGAGCAAAACATGAATACTATCACCAACATTATCACCAACATTTCATTTAGAGTAAAATGACCATCGCATTTTTTTTTAGAATAAGAGCAAAAAGAGTCTTATATGGATTAAAATATAACCAACTTCTAGCAATTGGTTATCTAGATCTGATAAATTACTTCCTTGGGACTACTTCCCAAGTGTTCTTGATCCATGTGGAAATTAGTGGGGTAGTTTATTATTTTTTGCTGTTTTTTTTGGGTAGTGAACTTCTCAAGCCATTTTGAGGCCCTAAACGAATTTTTTTTGGGTATGTTGCGACATGAAATTTTCATCATGATTTTTTTGTCAATTGTTGTATTCCTCAAATAGATCTTTCCAATGGGTTATCATACGCCTAAAACGGAGATCATATGCAAAAGTTATGACCTTGGAAAGTTGATGTACTAACTTACCCAAACGGGGCCCACATGACTTTTGGTGCTTCATCTCCTAGGGTTAATTTTTTGGATGTCTAGGGTTTTTGACACTTCTAATTATTGTAAAAAGGCCTTCAGAGCCTCATTCTAATCATATTCTTGTGATTGAGCACAACCGTCACATCTCTTCTGAGAGATAAGCTGCCACCATTCAAGCAAGCTTGTTTTCCGCTGCATTTTATAGTTTCAACTTATTTCCTTATAGAAAACCCATTGTATTGTATCTTTGTTATTGTGTGTTAAACATATGTTAATAATATTTAGTCATTTTGTTTTGCTTATAAAATCTCGATCACTGGCATCAGAGCGGTATGCTCCTTGTTGTCTTAATGCATGTCCCAAATGAGGTCAAAGTACAAAGAATTGGGTCTCGAGCTTCATTTTCTTGAGGACCAAATCTCTCACATGCCCAAGCAGCCTCTCATGGCAGGAGAAACGAATGATGACGGGATAGGAGATCCTTTCAAAATGTTGCTTGAGGAAGCCCTAATGCAACAGAGGAATAAGATGATGGATAGTTTCACGCAAATCCTTTGGCGGCTACCAACACGCGACACATCTTCTTCGAGCAGAGGCGCTGCCCCCTTCAAGGTACAAATAAACTTCAATATTCCTGTATTTGAAGGTCATATAGATGCAAATAGTGTAGACACGTGGTTGAATCTACTAGAAGGGTATTTTTTTGTCCATAACTTTTCGAATAGAGAAAATATTACTTTTGAGCTCCTCAAAGTTGTTCCCCATGTTAAATATTGGTGGGAAACTTTCAGTGAGCAAAAGGAGAAAGAGGAACCCTCATTATTTACAGTCACTACCACATGTGATCCTTCAGGGATGCTATTAAGGAACAATAATACCCTGTTGGAAGTTATGATGACTTGTATACCAAATGGACCACACTGCGGCAAGAAAGAGACCAAGCAGTGCCAGAGTTCACAAATATCCTCCATACTTTGCGTACCAAGATGGGTATCAAAGATTCAGAATGACATTTGGTGCTCAAGTATCGTGGTGCTCTTCATAGATACATCAAGACCGAAATGGAATTTATGGACATATCATCATTGGGCGCGGCCTATCGATATGAAGACAAAATGGAGCAAAATCTCAAACAAAAGACGTGACAATTTGGGCTCAGGAACCCCTCACAGCAAAAGTCAGGAAAGGGAAACCCGAACCCATAGAACAAAGGACAGAGAAAACATGGACAGTATCACGACAACCAGTCCAAGACACAAGCAAAGAAGGACACTAGAAAGACAAAAGAAGATATCGGGAAGTGGTGCAATTTCCATAAGAGCCCTTGGCATAACAATGTTGATTATCGCTCAAAGTAGTCACTAGTGGCTGAAGTGAAAGCCTCTAAATCAAATGTGGGTTCTGACTCTGAGTAAGAACCAGAAAGGGGAAGACGGATCATTGACATGGAACCCAGTGCCACCGTTGCTACCACCAAGCTCTAGCTTGATGAACCAGATGAGCCAGAAGAAGGAGAGCACCTCTTCCATTCAAAGATGTGGGTAAAAGGCACCCCGCTGCACTTCATCGTTCATAGAGGTAGTTAGAAGAACCTCATCTCACCAGAGGCTGTCAAGCGATTGGACCTGTCAACAACGCCACACCCACAACCCTACACCATTGGATGGCTCCGCCAAGGAAGAGATCTCTGCGTCAGCCAACAGTGTTGACTATGATACGACATCAAGCCCTTCAAAGATGAGGTATTGTGTGATGTTTTTCCTCTCAAATTTTGTAATGTTATTTTGGGCCAACCTTATTTATGGAAACGTCATGTTGTATATGAGTCTATGCCTCATAGTGTTATTATTACTTTGAATAGAAAATTGTATAGGATACTCGAGGTAGTCCCACCTAGTGTTATTTCCTTGAACTCTCCCAAGCAATGATGGAAGGTCATATCTCAAACGGGTAAGTTTGTCTTCTTCGTTATAAACTCTTCGAATGAGCGAAAGATCACAGCCACATCGAGGGTGTCTGCGACTAACCTCTCCACACAACAAAATCAAGTAGATAAGGTCGTCAAAGAATTCTCAAATATCGTATCCTCACCTATCAGGGTACCTCTGCACTGTCAGGTCAAGTACCCCATTAATGTGACCCCCAACGCATCGCTACCCAATGGGCCAGTCTATCATCACTCTATGTTAGAGAATGAGGAGAGCAAGTGATAGATCCAAGAACTGCTCCACAATGGGCACAACCATCCCAGCTCATCACCTTGTGGGAGCCCAATCATGTTGGTACAGAAGAAAGATTGAACCTGGCGACTCTGCATTGATTACAAGGCCCTGAATAAAATTACAGTCAGAAAATAGTACCTAATTCTCCGAATTGATGACCTCTTTGATCAACTCACGGGGGAAAAATAATTCAGTAATATTGATCTGAAGTCTGGCTACCACCAAGTCCCGATAGAACATATAGATGTATGGAAGATCGCCTTCAAGTCAAAGGAATGCCTTTTTGAATGGTTGGTGATGCCCTTTGGTTTGAAAAATGTTGCATACACTTTGATGAGGATGATGGATGATATCTTGTGACCATTCACCAATACTTTTGTAGAGGTGTATCTAGATGACATTCTCATTTACAAAAAAAATTGGGTAGAACACTTGTAACTTATTCAAGAGGTCCTACACACCCTATGACATCACAAGCTATATGCCAACTTGGAAAAATTCTCCTTCATGATGGACAAGGTCCATTACCTGGGCTACATTATTGATCAACATGGCGTACATGTGGATCTAGACAAGATCCAAGTCATCTATGACTGGCCAACCCCAACCACACTCACTGAGCTTCAGAGCTTCTTGGGCCTTTCCAATTTGTACCACAGGTTCACGTTGGGATTCTCCCATATTACATGGGCCCTTAGCCAAATAACCAAGGGTGGTGGTAAGGAAACAATTGTGTGGGGCTAGTCCAAAAAACAAACGTTCGATGATTTGAAGCAACACTTGTGCTCAGCCCCAATACTTTCACTACCAGACCTACAACATCGCTTTGAGATTCATACATATGCTTTTGACTATGTTGTGGGCATCTTTCTCACTCAACACGACCACCCCATGGCCTATCATAGTGAGACACCATCAGATGTTGTTTGTAAGTACCCTACTTACGACAAAGAAATGTACTCCATTATGTAATCCTGCCGCTAGTGGAGACATTACATTATTGGGAAGGAGAAAGTCATCCACACTGATCATAGGCCACTACAGTTCATGCAGACACAAGGTAAATTATAGAATGACCACCATCAAAAGTAGTCCACATACTTAAAACAATTCCACCTCAACATCAAGTATAAAATAGGAAACACCAATCGCGTCGTTGATTGCCTCAATAGACCGCAAGTTGTGGCACTTTCCACGGTACTAGAATATTGCGGCTGTGAGACCTCTCAATGTCGCCAACTCTATGAGACAGACCCAGACTTCACCACCACCTACCAAATGTTGGGTGAAAACGTAGTTGTTGATAATTTCCATATTTAGGATGGGTTGTTGTGTCGTCTCGGCCATATCTGTGTTCCATTAAGAGAGCAAGCGAATTTGATCTAGGAATCCCACTATAATAGGGTGGCAAGACACTTCGGGATCAAAAATACAATGTCGATGCTACAAAAACATTTCTACTGGCCAAAACTTCGATAGGATGTCAACAAATATATCAGGTCCTGCACTACATGTGTTATTTCCAAACCGACCACTAAGAAACAAGGCTTGTACACCCCTCTTATTACTCCTAACAGGCCATGGGAATCCATCTCAATGGACTAAATTTTGAGCCTCCCATCAACCAAGCGAAGAAATGACTGTGTTTTTGTGGTTGTTGATCGATTTTCTAAGATGACAATTTTGGTTTCCTACAAGAAGAGCATCACATAAGAAGCCACTGCCAAGCTCTTCTTTGAATGCGTTTGGGTACATTTTTTAATCCTACAAACCATTGTCTTAGATTGGGACAGTCAATTTCTCAGCACATTCTAGTCGAGCCTCTGGTCACTATTGGACACCAAGCTCACCAAATCCACATGCTTCCACCCCGAGACAGATGGTCAAATCGAGGTCGTAAATCGAATGATCATGCATATCCTACACATGTATAATTCCAAGCACCTTCGCACATGGGATGAGAGTCTTCACTATATCTAGCATATCTACAATCAATCCCTTCATATCTCAACCAAACACAACCCCTTTCAGGTGGGGTTGGGATTCCAACCATTGAGTCCCATAGATGTTGCACTTCCCCTTGCGACCACCTCGGCCGACTCATATCCTGCTCCAACTAAAGATGAAAAATCCACCTGGTTCATTGAGAGGATTAATCACATATGAAAACAAGTTCAAGATATCCTACATAAGTCCAATGACAAGTAAAAGAAATGCCATGACCAACATCGGGTACCACATAAGTTTCAGGTGGGTGACAAAGTTTGGTTGCACTTCTAGAAAGAATGCCTTATAGGACCCCATGAGAAGCTTCACCCAATCCATTATGGGTCGTACACCATCCCCATGGCTATGAGGGATAATGATTTAAAGCTCAACATTCCTCCTTTCCTTGGCCTACACCCCGTGTTCAATGTGGACCTCCTTCAGCCTTATTTTCCACCATTATTGGACACCTCACACATAGCAGAACAACTGAAACCAACAGAGCTCAACCCCAACTACATACAAAAAGAATCCAATGATCATATTTTCCACACACATATCAAAGGAACTCTCCAACAAAGTATCCATCTTTATCAAGTCGTCAAAGCACGGTAGCTCCGACACCAAGGAAAGTGGTTCACCCGTGGCCAAATTCGACAAAAATTTCTTCATCTTATGGGGGAGCTCAATGCAATAGAGAACATTTATTCCTAAGGAACCAGTATTGATCCATGTGGATATTGGTGGCCACCCACCTTTTCTAGCTGGCTCAAAATAGATTTATGGCAATTTTGGTAATTTACTATTTTTAGCAGTTTTTTGGGTCGTGAACTTTCAGAGACGTTTTGAGGCCCTAAACGATGTTTTTTTGGCGTATGTTGCATTCGAAAAATTTCATCACAAAATTTTCATCAATTGTTGTAGTCCTCAAATAGATATTTCCAACGGGCTATTGTACGCCTAAAACAAAGATCGTATGCCAAAGTTACGACCCCGAGAAGTTGATGTACAAACTTACCCAAACGGGGCCCACATGACTTTTGTGCTTCATCTCCTAGGGTTAGGTTTTTGGATGTCTATGGTTTTTGACACTCTTGTTTATTGTAAAAATTCCTTTAGAGCCTCATTGTAATCATATTCTTTTGAATGAGCACAATCGTCACATCTCTTCTCAGAGATAAGCCACCACCATTCCAGCAAGCTTGTTTTTCGATGCATTTTACAGTTTCAACTTATTTCCTTATTGAATAGAAAACCAGTTTTACTATATTTGTGTTATTCTGTGCTAAGCATCTATTAGTAATCTATATTCATTTCGTTCTTCTCATAAAATCTGGGTCATTTCTTCTCCTCCAATAAGCTGAGAGAGTGAACCTTCCAAGAATACAACTCGCTCACCAAGTGTGTCGCCCTTTGTATTCAGGTGGATGGCTATTTTGTTGCCCTATTCCTCTTTGTTTAATCCTAGAAGTGTCCCCACTTCCTTCAACAAATGAGGAAAAATTATGTGCATGGCAGCTTATGAAAACCATTTAGCCTCAGCAAGTGCGCCCAATAAGGTAAGAGGTATGTTGCCAATGAGGGGTGGTGGTATGGTAAGTGTAGAGTAAGGTGTCTTGGCGAAAGGGAGGCGAGAAATTAGATTGGTGTTGCATGCGGTTTGTAAGACCCTAGGTTTGAGTTATCTATGACCAAAAAAACCCACCACTTTTAGCATCACCTCCTTGCGCGGATGAAGTCTCACATGTTGTAGTTATTGGCAGTACTAAAAGCAGGTTTCTGTAGTGGTGAGGAAATTGGAGGTGATCATTTTGTTCATTCTTGTTTATTAGTTTTGGGCATATATTTTTGTTGTAATAGTCATGATCATTTCACAAAGATTAAACATAATACAAAATCTAATTTACTATGCATCTAGATAGAATTCTTCAACAATCACATAAAAGACATGTCACAGAATATTTAACATGGTTCACCCAACTCTCATCTACGTCCACAATGGTTGGGTTCTTTATTATGCTTTCATTAATTTCTTGAGGATTGTTCACTGTGCTGACAAAGACATGTCATGGACATATTTCTCCTCTCCTAGCCTATCCACTCTTCAATACAAACCTCTCACTCTCTCTCTCTCTCTCTTTGCATCATTCCTTACATTCATAAAAAAAATCCTCTCTTTTACAGAGAAAAAATAGAGAATAATGGACCCGAACCCACAACAAGAAGGAACCAACCATAAGGAACTTCTATTCTCCCAAGCCGTTACATATTTATAAATTAAATCTAAGGCTTAAACCCTACTTGGTTCTTCCAAAAACTCCATTACATTGCATGTAATATACTCCTCTTTTGTTACCTCAGCCTATGAATGCTCTCCCATTTGGAGACTATCTTAAGTACATTCCTAAGTTCACATAGGAGGAAGACATAACTACAGAAGAACACCTTGCATCCTTTTATAGTTATGCAGATAAACTTAATATTGAGAATGAAGATGTATGGATGAGGGTCTTTTTACATAGCCTTGATAGTGAGGCTAGTAAATGGTTTAGATGTTTGACTCGTACATCTATTGTTGGAATTTAATCTTTGGATGATTCTTTTCTGAGGCTTTGGGGGGATAAAAAGGATTTCCTATATTACAGTATAGAATTTGGGTCACTTAAGATGAAAGAAGGGGATTATGTTTCATATTTCTCAAAGAGATTTAATAAAATTTACAACAAAATTCTCATTGAAATAAAGCCTACATAAACTTCTTCCAAGATTACCTATGCCAATGATTTTGACCATGAGTTTTTCCTCATGTTGAGAGAAATAATATATACCTCTCTAGCTCATATGCAATATGAAATGTTAGAGGTAGAATCTAACATATTGGCAAGTCACAAGCTTAGGGGAAAATTTTATAGAGACAGAAAAAAAAGTATGGTTGAAGCTTCAACCTCTGATTCCTCTGTTTTCCACCCTCAAGTTGATGAATTGACAAAATGTAAAAGTTAAAAATTGAAGGAAAGGAGAACTATAGGAACACACAGAATGTTGATAATAAAGATAATTTGAGAAGACCAAATAATGCCCCTTCGGTCCTTCAAAGAGATCAAAGAAATAGGGATACAGATGATCAAAAATTCCAATCCCCTCTCCAAAATAACCTTGTTGTTGGTGAAGAAGGAGAGAATGAAGAAACTCATTGAGAAATCCATTGTCTTGGTGATACTTCTCCATCCCCTCATTTAACCCAATATTCATATGAGGAATCTCTCATGGACAACCAATTGAATGAATTGAGTAAAGGGGAAAACACCAATGATAATACAAATAAATACAACCTAAGGTCAAAAACGAAAGAGGGAAAACCTAACACTTATGATCAACACACCGAAACATAATTTTTTTTTAAGGTTGTGGCATCTAGCAACAAAGAAAAAGAGGCACAAAACCCTCAAGAGGTGGTTAAGAGCCCTCTCTGAGAAATCAAGGAGATTCTAAAATCTCCCTCTTCTTTTATCTTTGAAAGTGAGATTCAAAATATCAAAATCCTAGTACTCTTTTTAGAGTTGATTAAGAATGAGGATTTTAAAAACTATATTTCAAAGATGTTGTATCCCGAACCTTCCTCTAATTCAACAGACTCAGTCAGCCTTCAAGATGAAAAAACAACATTCATATTGGGACTTTCGATAGAGGATAGGGATGACACTTCCCCTCCTTTATATACATCATTAAGTATTCATGATAAAGTGTTCCACAACTGCTTGATGGAATCAAGTGCATCTCATAACCTCATGCCTAAAACTGTCATGGATGATCTTGGGTTGGAAATTACAAAACATTATCATGATCTATACTCATTTGATTCTAGGAAAGTGAAGTGTCTTGGGGTAATCAAATGCCTGACAGTTACCTTGTTCCAATTGCCCATGAAATGTGTGGTTATGTATATTGTGGTCGATGATATCCCCCCTAAGTTTGGGATTCTCTTGTCAAGATCTTGGATCAAAACACTAGGGGGAACTTTGTAGATGGACCTTTCATATGCCACCATTCATGTATTTGAGGGAGAGCACAAAAGGATTTATAGGGAAGAACAACTAGCTTACATCATTAGTGATGAATCCAATCCTACCAACCACCCTATTTTTGTAGTTGATATTGATTTAGGATCCAGTATTTTACAGCTCACTGATGCTCCTCAATCACCTCTTGAAATCAAAAAACAACCCATTAACTCTTGTGAAATTACTCCTCATAATGGTTGTTTTTGGAATATGTTTTTTGATGGAGCCTCTTCTAAGGAAGGTGTTGGTGTTGGGGTAGTATGTATTTCCCCTACCCAAGAGATTATATATTTGTCTTACAAACTTGAATTTGAAACTAGAAACAATGTGGTAGAGTATGAGGCTCTTGTTTTGGGTTTGAGGGCTTCTAAAGAAATGAATATTAAAGAGTTAAAAATGTTTGGAGATGTTGAATTAATTGTACATCAAGTCAAGAATTTGTATCAAGATAAACACCCCCGGTTAAGGACTTACAAAAATGGATTTTGAGATCTTGTTGATAATTTTTTCTTAGCTTTTGTTCCAAGAGAGGAAAATACTATGACAAATTCCATGGTTTTTTCTACAAGTACTTTCAGAGTTCCTTTTCCCCATAATCTCAAATATGATGTGGAAGTGAAGTATAGACCCTCTATACTTGACAATGTCAAACATTGTAAGGTCTTTGAGGATGATCTTCAGATCAAAAGTTTTTTTGAAACTATGGAGTGTTTGGTATGTGTTATATTCTTTGCATGTGTGTGTGTGGGCGTGTCAGATATGACAACTGCGTCTAACGATCCCTCTAGTGGATTTTTCTATTTTTAGCGGTTTTGTAAATTAATCTCGGATTAAGGGATTAGGGCTTTGGTATCTACGAAATACCTAAAAACATTGTATATATATTGTATAGTGAATGGTAAAATTCGATATAATGAATATAAGAAAGGTTTTCCCAGTTGAGAGTTTTCGGTATAAAATCTTTGTGTACTCTGTGTATGAGCCATTGATTAAATTATGTTTTGCTTAAGAATATATATGCATTGCTTTACTTCACAGGTTTAAAAATTATAGGTGGTATCAGAGGTCATTTTTGGTATCAGAGGGACGCCTTTGTTGTTGAGGGTTTGGGTCGGTCTTGATAGATCAAGGTTATCTTGGGTATGTGATAAACCTGGGTTTAGTGGGAGATTTTGCAGTGGAGATTTGAGTATAGAAAGAGGAATGGCGAGCTCATGTACAATCGAGATAGATAAGTTCAACTGTAAAAACTTTGAGCTATGGAAGCTCAATATGGAGGACCTTCTTGTAAACAAATAACAATGGATCATTGTGGATCTTGGTACGCAGCCTACTAGTATAATGTCTACTACCACACATGCTACTGGTACAAAACCTAATAGTACACAAATTACTAGTACACCAGCTACTAGTATGTCGAAGGAAGATTGGGAGAAGTTGGACAAAAGAGCAAGAGGTACTATTCGACTTTGCCTGGAAGATTTGGTTTTGTTGAATGTCTTGGGACAATCTACAGCCAAGGAACTATGGGATAATTTGGGGAGTTTGTATCAATCAAAGTCCATGGTAAACAAGTTTTTTCTTCGAAACAAGTTGTATCATCTTAGGATGGAAGATGGAGATTATGTGACAGAACATCTAAATGCCTTTAATACTCTCGTAAGTCAACTTGTCTTTGTTAATATTACGATTACAGAAGAAGATAAGTGTATTAATTTGTTATGTTGTTTACGAGACTCTTGGGATAATATGGTTGTAGAAATTGGTAGTACCACTCAATCTACATTGAAGTATGAGGATGTAGTTGCATCCTTGTTATATGAAGGGATGAGGCAGAAAAGCATGGATAGTCATAGCACAAATGCTTTATTTGTAAGAGGTTGTACCCAAGACAGGAATCCTGGTAAACCTTCGGGGGGGAGATCTAAATCTATAGGTAGATATAACTCTCCTAGAAATTTTTTGAGGAAAGGATGGAAGTGTGGTAAAATAGGGCATTATAAGAAAGATTGCAAGTCTAAGAAGGTTGATAAACCAAAGAGATCTGATAGTACCTCTTCCATAGAGGCAAAAACCTCCACTGAAGAAGGAGGTGATGTTTACATGGCATCTACAAGTACACATGAAGACCATGATGTATGGTTGATCGACTCAGGTGCGTCATACCATATGACTCCTCACAGGTAGTGGTTGCTTGAATATGAAAAATTACGACGGTGGTGATGTATTCCTAGGAGATGAATCGATAACAAAAATATTGGGATGTAGAAGGGTTAAGTTGTTGCTAAAATATGGAAGGATTAAAACTCTCCCTGGGGTTATGCACATTCCAAAACTATCCAGGAGCCTAATATCTCTAAGCAAGATGGATGATGCAGGAGTGGATACTGTATTTGGAAAGAAAAATTGCAAGATGGTACAAGGAGAAATGGTGTTGATGAGGGGAGTTCGATGTGGAACTCTATACAAGTTCCTAGGAAGAACTTATACTAATGGGTGTAATAGTTCTGTTGTCYCTGAACATATAAATAAATAAGACAAGACCAATATTGTCCCTGGAAAGAAGACCATGATGTGGCATCAAAGGCTGGGACATATTGGAGAAAAGGGCCTTCCAACACTACACGGTAAAGGTATGGTTGAAGGTATGTCTAATTGCACTATGGATTTTGATTTATGTGAGCATTTCATATATGGTGAACAAAATCGAGTAAGATTCCCATCTTGTGCTACAAGAGCAAAGGGGATCTTAGAGTTTAGACGCAGTGATGTGTTTGGACCTGTTCCTGTTCCATCTGTAGGTAAATATGTGTATTATGTTTCATTCATAGATGATTTTTCAAGGAACACATGGATTTATTTTCTTAGAAAGAAATCATATTGTTCAATTTCCCAGTAACCATATTCCAAAAGGACTAGTCACTTTAGAGAGATTGTTTGACATAAATGATATTGTTGTGAAGGTTAAAGGTTCAACTGAAAAGGTTAATGTGACTGAATGTAATTTAGGTACATAGGAGGATCGAAAGTATGTGAAATTGTCTAGCAGTTTGTCAAAGGAACAAAGGGGTGATTATGTTAAAATTTTAAAGGAGTTTGTTGGTGTGTTTTCCTGAAAATATGAATATTTTAAAACATATGACACAAACATCATTAAAGATAAGATCCCTTTGACAGAGGAAAACAAGCCTTTTAGGAAAAAAACTGAGAGATAAATCCCATGTTGCTACCTATTATGGAAAAATAAGTGAAGAAGTTGTTGGATTCCAATATCATCATTCCTCTAAGGAACTCTGAGTGGGTGGCTAACTTGGTCCTTGTGAGAAAAAAGAGTGGGGAAATTAGACAGTGTGCTGATTTCAGGAATTTGAATAGAAGCTCCAAGAAAGATAATTACCCATTGCAAAAGATGGAGCACATTTTGCAGAGAGTGACTTGCTCATCTAGGATGTCCATTATTGATGGATTCTCAAGCTACAATCATATCTTTGTATTACTTGAAGATAGAGAGAGGACAAACTTCACTACTCCTTCAGGCACATTCATGTATGCTAAAATGCCCTTTGGATTAATGAATGCAGCAACAACCTTTCAGTGAGCAATGGATATTGCCTTTATTGGGGAGAAGGACAAATTTATGATCATATATATATATGAAATTATAGTTTTCTCAAATTATGATAAGGAACATTATCATCATTTGAAAAAATTCTTCCTGAAGTGAAGAAAGTTTGGTCTCTCTCTCAATCCTAAGAAGTCTTGTCTGCTATGAAGGAAGGTAAGTTAGTGGGACACATTGTATCAACAGAAGTGGTAAGAATTGATCGAACAAGAGTAGAGGATATCCAAACTTTATCTCTTCCTATATCTAAGAAAGAAGTTTAATCTTTCTTGGGTAAAATCAATTTTATGAGAAGATTCATCTCTAACTTTGTTGAATTGGTTTAAGTACATCAAATCTATGGTTAGGAAAGGAAATGAGATGAAATGGACTATTGAGGCTCGAGATTCTTTTGACCAGATCAAACAGGCCTTGACTGAATAACTTGTGCTTATCATCACTGATTATTCCAAGGAATTTCATATATTATCCTTTGCCTCATATGACACATGTGTTGTTGTCTTTCTCTAGAAAAATACATAGGGGTTAGAGAAACCTATTTCCTTTTTTAGAAGAACATTGAGGGATGCAGAGATGAAGTATGATATCATGGAAAAGAAGGATTATGCTTTGGTCAAATCCCTCAAGGATTTCAGAGTATACATTATCCATTCCAAGATTGTTTCATATGTTCTCTCATCCTCTATGAAAGAGATACGTATCCAGCCTGACATAGATGGTAATATGAGAAAATGGATTGCCAAAATTGTGGAATTTGACCTTGAAATGAAGCCTGCTAAACTAGTGAAAGTTCAAGGTTTAGCTAGGTTGTTGGCTGAATAAAATTACAAAGCACTAGGGGTTAATTTCATGAACATAAACTCAGAAAATCAGCAAGCTGATTTTGCTAACAAAATCTCTCATATCAGCCCCAACTTGGCATAATGCACTTGATATAAAGACATCATATATTTTCTACAAACGTTGTAGCCTCCCGATGGTTTAGAAGATAATAAGGTAAGATCTTTGAAGCTTAAAGCAATCAGATATTGTCTCATTGATCACATATTGTGTTGGAAAGATCCTCTAGGATTTTTTTTGAGATGTTTAGATCCATAGGAGGCTCAAAATGCTATCACTGATTTTCATGACAACTCGTGTGGGGACCACCACTTTTGGAGAACTATGACCTACAAGATACTCATGGTTGGGTGTTTTTTGTGTATCCTTTTTACTAATGTTTGTGCAAATATTAGAGGTTGTGTCAAATGCAAAAAAAATTCTGGAAGGAATCAACTCAAATCTTTTCCTTTAAAGTCAGTGTTGGTTTCTAGACCTTTTTAGTAGTGGGGTCTTGACTTCATTGGGTAAATTCATCCATCTTAAAGTGGTCAAAAGGTGGATTTTGACTGCAATAGATTATTTAACCAAATGGATAGAAGTCATTCCTACAAGGAGTTCCTCCCACAACGTAATCATTAGTTTTCTTGTGGATATCATGGCAATATTTGGTTGTCCAAGCAATATTGTTACTCACAATGTTGCCTCTTTCAAAGTTGAACTATTGATCAAGTTTTTTGAACAATATGGGATTACATTAGTCCATTCTACTCCTTATTACCCCTAAGTAAATGGTTTGGCAGAGTCTTCTAATAAGAGCCTCCTAAAGATCATCAAGAAGTTGTTAGAAGACAACAAGAAATCATGTGACTCAAAGATGAAATTTTCCTTATGGGTTATGTTATCACATGAACTTGTCAGATTCTTGTGGGGTTGTGGTTGCACGTTTTCGCAGACCAAGTCTTAAATTTTACCCCATTCAACTTGTAAAATCATTTCTTATTTCCCCCCCCCCTCTCTATTTAAGTGCCTTGGTCTCCCTATTTTCTAGCCCACATCCAGTTGTTTGAATCCTCCATCATGCATACCCCAACCATAAGCACAAATACCAACACTTAAAGCTGTTTGATAGGGACCCGAATCAAGCAAGAGAGAGATTTTAGTTTTCAGTGGAGGAGATTTCATTTGATGTCCAGATTTGTGGCCCGCAAGTGATTGAGATTATAAAGTTTCTCAAAGTTTAGTGGTGGGGAAAAGGTCCAAACTCTTGAAACCCAAAATCAGCGTGGGTCATATAATCTAGAAGGACATGTGTCATAAGATCTGAACCACAGAGAAGGTCATTTCAGGAAAAAAAAAGTGGGGAATGCACAATCTTCTTGAGTCCGGAAATGTCGAAGGCTCGAGGTCACAAAATACCAACACTTATCTAGGTTATCTGATTCAAAGGGGTGCATGGCACCAGATCAAAGAAATCTCGATTTCATAAATCGAGGGTTTTAGGATGGAGCACGACTCAGTTTTACGAAACGCGGAATCATGAAGTGCCTAGGAGTTCGGCCTAGGGTCATAGCCCGAGGTTGCATGTAGAAATGGAAGGGAGTTGTGACAAAGGGAAAAATCACTCATGTTGGTCACTGAAGAAGATCTGTGTGGTCTTGAGGCACCGGGATTGACTTGAATGAGTTGTAGGCACTACGAGGGACATTCAAGGGTGTCGGGCCTCATCCCAATCTCGATGAAAGAAGTTAATGGAAATGGGGGATGCAGTTGAAACCTCGTTTCACCTCATAAATGGAAAGTATGGAAGATTTGGCCATGGAGGCAGACTGTCAACCCAAAGTTACCCTGTCAACAGATTCTGATGTAAGCCCATACTAATCTGAGTTCGCGTCTGATGGAAGGATGCATATGCAGACTGACAGAAGAAGATGTAGACGTAAATATTTGATTGTAATGGCCAGGTCACACTCTTGGTGGTGGTGGCAAGTTCTTCTGAGTATAAATAGTTAGTTTTGATATTTGTTAGCGTCGATGGTTGAGCTAGGATCCCAATATTGTAAATTTTTTATGAGGTCTCTGGATCTTTAGTTATATGTTGTAATTTGAGACTTCTTGTTTAATGACAGTTAGCCTTCTTTTCCACCTCTTTTTCCTATGATACTAAAAGTCTCGGGCATGGATGATCTAGTCGAGTGTTGTAATCATATTATGATGTATATTTGATCGTAGTATTGTTATAGAGTTTTTAGTTTCCTGAAGTTTTGAATCCAAGAGGATATTGTATTTGAACCTTTTCCTCCTTAGGCTATTGGAAGACCTGATGTCCATACAAGACCTTTACATTTTCCCCTCAATTTCTTCCTTCTAGTCACCCTTACTACAACTTATTGACTTAAGTTAAATCCAGACCTCATCTGCCTGTGCATGCCACCTCAGTTTTCTAAGTTAAATTGATATTATCCTGAGTCTGTGCATGTTTGACCCACCTTAAATTTATTCATCATGA
The DNA here is from genome assembly GCA_010110895.2 of Picea sitchensis. Classification (NCBI taxonomy): domain Eukaryota; kingdom Viridiplantae; phylum Streptophyta; class Pinopsida; order Pinales; family Pinaceae; genus Picea; species Picea sitchensis. Next base: position 25,244 of record SNQJ01S0042360.1, read on the forward strand.
CATACAAACTGATGAGTATTTGGCTTACCTCCCTTGCAATCAGGAGGTTAATTCTAGTTCTAACATTTCTGGCACTGTTGTTGGGGACGAATTGAAGATTTTCCCTGGGATTGAATGACAAAGCCTATTGGTTTTGAAGGTGCATCAGGACTTAGTACATCAAATATGGAAACTTCCCACTTGGTGGCTCCATTGATGTGAATCCACCATTTCCATTGTGGCTTCCAGAGGGAGACACAAAAGGTCTACCCCACAACTGCCTCTAGGAACACCTGAAGTTGACCCAGAGAAAATTATCAAAAGATGAAAGATCCTCCAGGAAGGTACTTCAACTGTTGAACCATGTATTTCTGATGATTTTCACCATCCTCCTATAGAAACTCCAATACTTTATTCTCATTATCATGTCATACCATCTGCTGGAGTTTCCTGAAGTTTAAATTTTGGGAGTGTTCCTGTTGATTCCTCCTCTCCTTATCTTGGATTGGAAGGAGAAGCCTTTGTCACTCCTATCTCCCCTAAAGTTGTACCATGGTTTAAACTGAGGAATTTAGAAGATTTTCCCACTACGATCTTCACCACTCCTCCCCCTGTTAGAGTTGCTTCTTTTACAGAAGAAGAAATCTCGGTTCCCTCGAGCCCTGTAGTTTTTTCCTAAAATCCCCTGTTATTTCCCTTTTCTTATGGAGGCTCAGTTACATCCTCCCATGTCCAAGCTTCATCTCCTCTTGGTTCTCCTCCAACTATCATCCCTATGGTAGGTGTTAATCCCCATAGGAACATAATGGATGCAATAGTGGCTACAAGATATACCCCTCTAATCTTACCTCAGCCAATGAATGTTTTCCCTATTGGAGAATACCTACAATACATGCCCAAATTCACAGGAGAAGAAGACATAACTGCTAAATAGCACCTTGATTCCTTATACAATTATGTAAACTATGTAAATATTGAAAACAAGGATGTGTGGATGAGAGTCTTTATCCATAGCCTTGATGTTGAGGCTAGGAGATGGTTTAGGGGATTGAACCTTGGATCCATTATTGGGATTCATGCTTTAGACGGTGTTTTCTTGAGGCAGTGGGGGCATAAAAAGGATTTTATGTATTATATCATAGAGTTCGAATCCCTAAATAGAAAAGAGGGAGAGTTTGTCTCTGATTCTCCAAAAGATTCAACAAAATGTATAACAAGATTCTTGTTGAGATAAACCCTACACAAGCCTCTGCCAAAATTACTTATGCTAGCGCTTGTGACCTTGATTTTTTCCTCCTGTTAAGAGAGAGAAGAGATAATTCCTTGGCTCATATGCAAGATGCATCTCTRGAAGTAGAGACCATCTGAAGCTTAATCCTTTGATTCCTCTACTTACCACCCTCAAGTAGATGAATTGACCAATATGGTAAAATCTCTTTTTGTAGATATGGAGAAGATGAAATTTGAAGGGAAGMAAAGTTATAAGATTGCCCAAAATGATGATAACAAAGGTAACTTTAGAATACCAAATAATACCCCTCAGATACTTCCAAGAGAGCCTCAAAATAGAGATAGGGATGATCATAAAATCCAAACCCCTCTCCAAAATAACCTTGTTGTTGATGAAGAAGGAGAGGAAGAAGAGATTGATCCTAAAATACATTGTCTTGGAGACACCTCTCCGTTTCCCCATTTAACCCAATCTGCATACGAGAAGTCCCTCATGAACAACCAAATAAATGGGCTGAGTAAAGGGGAGAAGACCAATAGTATTCCCAATAAATATAACCTTAGGTCTAAGAAGAAAGAAGGGAAGTATGGCATTCCTGATTAGCCTCCTAGAGCAAAGAAGCCTACTAAAGACGCAATAAACAACAACAAGGAAAGGAAAACACATAATCCCTCACCAATAGCCAAAATTCATGTCCCAGAAGTGAGAGAAATTATGAATCCCCCCTCCTATTTTAACTTTGAGCATGAAATTCAAAAGATTAGGATCCCTATACCCCTTTTAGAGCTAGTCAAACATGAAGACTTCAAAAAATATCTCTCTAAGTTGTTGTAGTTTGAGCTATCACATCATTCCACAAACTCAGTAAACCTTCAAGACGAAAATCCAACAGTCATCTTAGGTCCTTTTATAGAATATAGAGATGATTCAGACCCTCCCTTTTATACATCTTTGAACATATATGACAAGGTACTGCATAAGTTTTTTATGGACTCATGGGTGTCTCATAATATCATTCCCAAAACTGTCATGGATGAACTTAGATTAGAAATCACAAAGAATTATCATGACATGTATTCATTTGAATCCAAAAAGGTGAAATTCCTTGGGGTTATCAAAGACTTGGTCGTATCTATGTTCCATCTCCCCATGAAAAGTCTGGTCATGGATATCATGGTGGCTGATGTTTCCCCCAAGTTTGGCATGCTTTTGTCAATATCTTGGATAAAAAGACTTGGGGGAACCTTGTAGATGGACCTCACATATGCTACAATTCCTGTGTTTGGGGGGGATCAAAGAAGACTGTACAGAGAAGATCAGTTGGCCTATATTATTAGTGATGAATAAGACCCCACCAAACATCATATTTTTACAGTCGAGACTGATTTGGGATCCAACTTATTGCCTCTCACAGATGCCCCTGAGCCCCCTTTTGAAATCAGAAAGAAATCCCCTACTCTCTCTGAAGTTTCTCCTCCGATTACCTATGTTTCAAAAAATTTCTTTGATGGATCCTCTTATAGAGTAGCTGATGGTGCTGAAGTGGTATTTTTTTCACTTGTTCAAGAAATTATATCTCTCTTCTAGAAATTAGAATTTGAAACTACCAATAATGTGGCAGAGTATGAAACTCTTGTTTTGGGTTTGAAGGTTTCAAAATACATGGGGATTGAAGAGATATCATTGTTTGGGAATGCTGAATTAATTGTTCATCAGATTAGAAGTATTCATCAAGCCAAGCACCCTCGTCTTAGAAGTTTTTGAAATGAAGTGTGGGATCTAGTTGACAATTTTTTCTTAGCTTTCAACATTTCATTTGTTGCAAGAGAAGAGAATGTTATGAACGATTCTCTGGCTTTTTCAGCAAGTAATTTCAGAGTTCCTCTGCCACCTAAGATTAGGTATGATATAAAAGTAAAATATAGACCCTCTATACCTGACAATGTCAAGCATTGGAAACTGTTTGAGGATTCTCTTGAGATCAAAATATTCCTGGAGACTGTTGATGAGTTTTTTGCGTTGCACATTGATCAAGATCCTGATTCTGAAATAAATCCTCATGCTGATGTTTTTCTGAACAAGATTTCTAATCATCATATTTTCTAGTTTCCCAGCAATCATATCCCAAAGGGAGTAGCTCCTTCGGAAAGACTATTTGACATAAATGATGTGGTACTAAAGGGTAAAGTTTCAAATGAGAATGCTGATGTAGTTGAGTGCAATATTGTTACAGAGAAGGATCCAACATTTTTCAAGTTGTCAAGCAGCCTATCAAGGGATAAAAATACTGAGTATGAAAAGATGATAAAAGAGTTTGTTGATGTGTTCTCCTAGACATATGAAGATCTCAGAACATACAACACAAGTGTCATTGAGCATAAGATCCCATTGAAAGAGGAGGCCAAACCATTTAGGCATAAATTAAGATAAATAAATCCTATGTTGCTACCTATTATGGAAAGGGAGGTAACGAAGTTGTTGGATGCCCAAATAATTGTCCCTTTGAGATATTTTGAATGGGTGGCCAACTTGGTCCCAGTAAGAAATAAGAATGGTGAAATCATACTGTGTGTTGATTTCAGGAACTTGAACAGAAGATCTAAGAAGGACAATTAACCTTTGCCAAAGATGGAACACATATTGCAGAGGGTGACAGGTGCATATGAAATTTCCATGATTGATGGATTTTATGGCTATAATCAGATTTTTGTCCTTCCTGAAGATAGAGAAAAGACAAACTTCACCACTTCTTGGGGTACGTTCATGTATGGTAATATTCCCCTTGGATTGATGAATGCAGGGGAAACCTTTCATCAAGCTATGGACATTGCCTTCAATTGAGAAAAAGATAAATTTGTAGTCATCTATCTGGATGAAATTACAGTTTTTTTCGGGTCTGATAAAGAACATGGTCAACATA